>CABHPR010148258.1:46237-66147 GCA_902168415.1 Peromyscus melanophrys | reverse complement strand
CCCGAGTGCTGGGATTAAAGGTGTGCGCCACCACCGCCCGGCGTGAATTTCTTAATGCTCAATATATTTAGGGAAATTTACATTCTGGTCTTAAGAATTAGCTGAGCGCACCTTTGCACCACTGATTTCTTAGCGTTATAAGATTATGTGAGCAATGTCCTTTGCCAAGCAGATTTATATTATGTTAATATCATTATTTTTATCATGAATGTAATTATTCAAAGCTAGTCTTTCAATCATGACTAATTTCTTGCTCTGGTGACTCATATGTCTCACCATTAAAAAAGGAAACATATAACTTTATGGTTTCAAAGATAGCTAATGCTAAAGATTTAAACTGTTAACTCGGAGTTGTATTCTTATTTATTTGTGTCTATGAAATTAGATATGGTAGGTACAGTGTATGGGCTTCTTGGTCACTGTTTAAGGAGGAAACATGAGCTCTGGATGGTGTCAAGAGCCTCTGTGCGATCTACTTTGTTTCAGTTTCATTGACCTGAAGCTGTGTTTCTTTTGTTAAATTATTAACATCACAGACTGGGTCACATCGACTGACCTCAAAACCAGTCCTACACTTTGTAACTCTATCATAACTGGGCCCTGTGGGCTGGTCTTTCTTGTCCTAAGATAAGCAAAAAAGACACTGTCATGGAAACCCACTCACTTGGTTGGATTTTCTCATAAATCTGTTGCAATGCAAGGTTTCAATTTCTCATAGCTTCATGGAAGTAAAGAGAATCTTATTAGCTTCTAAGCCAAAGGGAAGAGATGAAGAAAGATTATTGGGGAATCCCTCCTATTAATGGCATCCTGTCATTTAGTAGCAATCTCAGAATCCAGGGAGAGGACATCCTGGGGTCCACAGAGTCAGACTTGATGTTACTGAGGGCAGCACATTTCTCTCAGATATGGTATACCAGTGGGGAAGTTAGGACGTACCATAAAATAATGTTTTTATTAATGATGGACTAATATATTATGGTGGGCCTATAAGGTTATTATAATGGAACTGAATTCCTATCACCTAGAGACACCACAGCCATCAGATACACAAATATCTACCATTACTTTACCTTTGTCAATACAATAGCATGATGTACAATTTTGGATCTCAGATCTATGTGTTTTACTATAGAGCTTGGGTATTTAGTAGGCTATGGTCTTTAAGTTGCTGTAAGTATACTCTGTGATATTTGAATAATAATGACATTTACTTGACAACCAAATTCTGTAGCATGTTCACAATTCTATCAATAAAATAGATCTTGGTAAAATATCCGTTCTGTCACTAGCCTGATGTTTATCCTATAAGTGATTCAATTGTTCTTGTGAAACATAGAGATGTTAATGCCTACCTGCTTCACTTGTTCTATCAAATTCTGTCATAGAAATTATATAAAACAAGTGCTCAATAAAGCTACCTTGTACTTTAGCACAGACGCAATATTTCTTTAGAAAAGCAAGTCATTTTCATACCTTATTGTGGTTTAAACTTCATAAGGAATTTGTGATTAATGCAAAGTGATGAGATTATAATAAAGAATTTAGTGTGTCTCCAGTGGGTGTGGGTCATTTTGATAGCATCAGAGTTGTATAATGGCTTTCATATTGGGAAGTAGTTTTAAGAATGAGATCGAGGCAGTTTTTGAACTGACTTCTGGTGGTCCATTGAATAAGTCTATGGGAAAAATTTAGAGTATTATGATTATTTGCTTAAGTCTACTTTGAGTAGCATGATTTTGTTAGACCAATGTTAGAATTTATAATAGGGTTAAGATCTCACATACATATAATACTAAATAGAAAATGGCTATTTTATATCTGCAGGTGGCTTTGTAGTTACAGATTTGGGTTTTCCTTAGAGTCAAAGCCTTATTAACATGATTTATTGTTCATTGATTCAGCCCATTCTTTACCATTTTGTAAACACTGATGTGAAGTGCTCACCAGTCCAGCATATCTATGCTTGCTCAGCTGAGAAATAGGAAGCTTACTGGTAGAAGTTTGCTTAGGGTTTCTAGAGATGATGTAGCTTCATCCAGTCCTCTAATTCACTGATAATGGCATCTGAACAGTTACTCAAGATCCAGCCAGAAAGATAGGATGGAAGGTTGAGGCTCACTCTCAGACTACAAGATCATCAGTTCAGTAGGTATCTGTCGTAGACAGCCCACTATTTCTTGTTTGGTGTCAACACTAAAGGACTTCAGGGTATCAACCATTTGCCTGCCTTAAAGTTTTGTCCTGAACTTAATGGTTGAGAATTATGGCCCTCAAAACTCCCTCAAAGGAGAGGAAATGCTAATATACCAATGTTTGTACCAGGGATCTCCGGCTCCTGTGCCACTTTTCCTTCCCCCGTCCTCACCCACACATTGCCCAGGAACTCCTTTTCTGCTACCACAGCTCACTTCCCATCCTTGTTGTTGTGTGCACTCTCCCTTCATCCAATTCCCTTCCAATTTCAGCTTCCCCTTCATCAACTGTCTTTTCTTCACTAGGTCTGGGTCAATGTTTCTCCCTTTTATCTTATTACTTGTGGGTGGTGTGGTCAATACTGATTTGAAGCAATGTTGAGGTAGACAAGAGGGTAATACTGGGAAAGATAAAAGATGAAAAAATCCTCTCCAGCTTGTCGTCTTCCCTGGAAAATACCCAACAAGGAGCACAAGTGAGTCTACAATCCTGTGTGAAATTAATCACTGAATCTCCTTCTAGCTCCTCTGTCATTCCTCCAGGACATGGTCCACCCTACCCTACTCCACATGGCTCGTCTTTCTCAGATCCCACTGTGGTTTCCATCCCAGGTCTGTGCAACAGATACAAATCCACAGTGTGGACCAGGGCCTCATCTCATTGTGGAGTACACATATTCCAGGCATCTCGACATGGAATGAAGTGACCCATTTGTATTGAATGTATTGCTATGTGCAAGAGGCTATTTCTACTGAGGATACCAGCCTAACTACAGAATGAGGAAGGAAAAGAATTCACCCCCCCCTCAGCATATATTTATCCAAATATTTGCAATGGGAAAATTTAAAGAGTTATTTTCATGTACATATATTAAGAAAATCTCACATCATTTCAAAAAATAATGTTATTTTAAATGTGTAAGGGCATCACTGTCTTTGCATAAGTCTTCACTGAACCCAATAGCATCTAACATATGTTACAGCCAAAAAAAAAGTGTTCCTGTGGGTAGACCTATAAACCAACATCATATGAAACATTATCTACTTGAAAAAAATTCATCCCAAGCTTTACTCAATCAACTTTCAAATTTGCCAAATGTTGAAAAGTCAGCTACCTCTTCTGGTCTCCTTGGTCACCAGGAACATATATGGTACACATACATACATGCAAGTAAGCATTCATGCACATTAAGTTAAATAAATACATAATTTTAAAATGAGAAAATGATTTAATTATTCCAGGTACCATATATAAACTAGTTTTAAAAATCTTAATTTAAAAAAGTTTATCATAAGAATTGTTTATTTCAAACCAATTGGTAAGAAATCCTATATTTTACTTCTATAAAAGTATTGCTTATACTATTATTGCAAAGGATGTGATATATCTTTACTATGTATTATTCTTACTCAAAAGCCTTTTCATTCATAAGTAGGGCTCTAAAAATTCAATTAAAAATATATTGCAGTGAATTTTGTTTTGAAAACTACTCTCTCACATAATTGGAAATGTTTTATGTGACTGCATTCAAGGTTAGACGTGAGCAACTTATGTAAATAAGGAAGGAGAAACACATTTTTTTTTCTGGTTCATTAACCTAAGTGACATTAAATCAACTTTCAGTTATTTGTGTCCTCAAATAGTGAGACAAGGTCCATGGAACACAACTGCTGTGGTCCAAAAGCTCCCGTAGAGGTGGTTTGAGGAGAGCAAGGGCTGGCTGCAAAGTGGTACAAACTGTTCTCACCTGCTCCTCCTGCCTGTGAAAAAACGGCCAAAGATGTTTTAGGTGCCAATAACTATCAGGTGAGTTCTCAGCCATGTCTCTGTAAGGCCTGAAAATGTGTGATTATATATGATCAGATATATTGTGTGACAGCTGGTGGAATGAGTTGGGAGAACGATTTCTTAAGGCTTCAGGCATTTTCAGAGCTGAGCAGTGTAGACTTGACAAGAACTTACTAAAGCAGGCTGGCTGCAAGTTCAAGGCATCAACCTGGACCCAGGAGAAAACCCTCTCTCAAGAAACAAGGTGCAGATGTGCAGACTCAAATTAGTAACTGTTTTGTGTTAAACTGCTCTCTGACCATGTGCTTGAGACAGTTTGATGATGGTAAAAAGTTGTGTCTACCTTCTAACTACAGTGCTAATGGTGGCTCATAACCAATAAACTTACATGTGAATGGTTACAACTACCTGTCAGAGAGTACACAAGTTTGCTCTGTAGTTGTGAATTATTTAGAGGCTGAACTCTCTGCTAGATTCTATCTTGTGTGATTCTGTGATCAGTAAAGCCTAATAAATGCACTCATTTCATTATAACACATTTTTGTCATTAAAAAAATAATCTTTAATGGTTTTCTCAAAATAAGTCGCAATACAAAATATTTAAAACTTACTCAGGCTGTTGGAGGGGGTGTCCCATGAGTGTGTACATGTACCCACAGCAAACTTTACCATCCTAGTTAGGGTTTCAATTGCAGCAAGGGAACACTGTGACCAAAAAGCAAGTTGGGGAGGAAAGGATTTATTTGGCTTACACTTCCATATTGCTGTTCATCCTGGAAGTCAAGACAGGAACTCAAACCATGCAGGAACCTGGAGGCAGGAGCTGATGCAGAGGCCATGGAGGGGTGCTGCTTAACTGGCTTGCTTCCCATGGCTTGCTCAGCCTGCTTTCTTATAGAACTCAGGACTAGCAACCCAGGGACAGAACCACCAACCATGGGCTGGGCCCTCCTCTGTTGATCACTAATTTCGAAAATGCCTTAAAGCTCAATCTCACAGGGGCATTTCCTAGACTGAGGCTAAGAGTCTAGCTTATGTCAAGTTAACACAAAACCAGCCAGTATACTAACAGTAGTAATCAATGGCACATTTGTGTTTTTAGACCTAGAACAAACTAAGGAACCTGAAAGCACTCAGTTACCTAAGAAAATGGGGACAAATATTTGTGCTAAAATGTTAGAATTGTATAATAAGAGTATGTACAAAATGGAAGAACTCATAAGAGTAGTGGTTGGTGATATCCTAGGAGAGCCTCATAGAAGAGAAGTTTAAATGAAAGCTTAACTGATGAGGAAGAGTTTCTACATCCAATTTCAAACCACAGGAGGAAGATCGTGCGAGGTATTGTGTTCAGAGAAGGGCAGTGTCTCTTCTCTGTGGGTCAGGTTAGGTGAATGCATAGGGCAGAAACCTTATTAAGTTGTTACAATATATAAGCACCAGCATTATCTTTTGAAATATTGCTTTTAATTAGTATACTAAGTAACGAGTTTCATTATGCTTTTTTATACATATTTTGTTTTTGTTGATTTCCCTCCCCTAGTCTCCTGTCAGGAGTACAATTCTCTGTTGGAAGTTACTTGTCATTGACTCACCTAGTTTTCATTAATTGCTATACTTATAGAATTCTTAGGGTAAAACTGTAATGGATACAGTGTACATAAGCCCTACACAGCTTCCTGTGCTCCAAAGATTTCTGTTCAGATGAGAAGAACTGTTCAGTGTGCTACTTGACCAACCTGGGCAAGGATATGAACAGGATTGGGGTACAAGGCTGCAAACTAACAGCAAAGGCCTGGCCTGGAGCAATGTAGTGTAGAAAAATGCAACCGAACTCAACTCATGACCCTAAGGCATTCACTGCTTCAATATGCTGGACACTGTGTCAATTTGCATTTACCCGGCTCCTCTGAGTCATTAAGAAAAATTACGTCATAGAATTTTATAATCAGGCTGGAACTCAGAGGTTGTCCTGTCCCTTCTACCCAAAAATCACAGCCGCAAACTAAGACTCACTTCTCCTTTTCTGCGGAGAGGGGATTGAATCAGTACTTGTGAGGCAGCTCTCATTTTATATATCTCTGAAGGTGTAAAAGTCTCCATATGGTGCACTGAAATCTGCCATCAGGATGACTTCCTCCCACAGGGAGTTTCTGAGGAGATGGGATAAAAACTACTCTCTTCTGTTCGGGCCCTAGGATTCTACTTGACATAAGAGGAAGGGGTAGAAAAATGTATCTACAGACAGTTTCAGCCTTTAAAATCTCAGCTATATGAAGACAGTTCCTAGCAGGTACCATAGCACTAGGTTTGTTCCAGACTTTATGCCAGCCTGCAATAGTGCCAGCGTCTATAGGGATGGTGTTCTGATACATTTACAAATGCACTCCCCCAGTGACATGCTCTCTCCTTGAGGATGCAAAGTCAGTGTCCTCAAATGACACACAGCCAGTTTTAGGCCTATCCTTAAGTCAATCTTCTATAATTTGAGATATAAGCAAAAGATGTTGAAAAGCTCTTCTAAAGATAGGACAGAAGGCCTTCCACACTTGTGCTTTCCTTCTGTGACTAGATGTGTGGTTTGGACAGGTATGGCCCCATAGACTCATGTGTTTGAATGCTTGGCCTATAGGGAGTGGCACTGTTAGGAGGTGTGGCCTTGTTGGAGGAGGTGTGGTTTTGTTGGAGTAGGTGTGGCTTTGTTGGAGTAGGTGTGGCTTTGTTGGAGTAGGTGTGGTTTTGTTGGTGTAGGTGTGGCTTTGTTGGAGGAAGTGTTTTACTGTGGGGCCAGGATTTGAGTTCTCATATATGCTTAAGCTATTCCCAGTGTGGGACAGTTTACTTCCTCTTGCTTGCAGATCAAAATTTAGAACTCTCAACTACCTTTCCAGCACCATGTCTGCCTGCATGCTGCCTTGCTTCCCACCATGACAATAATTATTGAGAGCTGCTGGTAACAGAAGACCATGGGAGTATACAGCAGGTGACAACTAGTGCTCAAAAGGTCAACCTACCAGAACCAAGGGTTTTGTTGGAGGAAACCATCATGCAAGGCATTATGGAATCACTGCCTTTTGAATGAACTGGCTGTCTCTTGTTGTAAACTTCTTGTGCAATAACAGCTATGATTCTCCTCATTTACCGTGCATTTCCATGTTATGTGTACATGTAATCTCACGATTGCATCTTAATCTTATGGGCACACATGATTATAGATAGTCAAAAAGATGGTCTCTTATTTGTCTGTATAATTTTATGATTAGAAACATACAAATATATGCTTCATAAGTAGGTCTATTGTTTCATGTAGACTGTAGACACTTAGAGGTCTTATTTTCTATCCTTAGTCACTGACAAGGAAAAATTGGCCACACAAAGTGTCCTTGTAGAACCTTCACAGAGTGGAATTGCAGGTGCCTGGCCTTGTTGGATCAAAACCCTTCAGAAGAATTATAGCGAACTAGAAGTGATAGTGCAGGTGTCTGGCCTTGGTATATCTTAGTCCTTCAAGAGATCAACAGCACCTGTGTTGCCCTAAGTTTCTCCCACCAGCATCTCCCCACCCTGATTAAAAAAACAATTAACACTTTGTATTTATTTCTACACCAGTTTTTAATGCAAGATTTTAGGCTCAGTAGACTAATTATGTGTAGGTCCTGAGATACAGGTGATTAACAGAAAAAGGCTGTTAACTGACTAACCATGTCTGGATATTATTAATCACATAAAATAGTACACGTATTCTTCGCCTTTTCCTTAAATCTCTCTTTGGTTTCATTTCTTCCCTTGTAACCCTTGTAGCTATCACTTTAAGAGATAGCCAGAACTTTTTACAACCTACAGCTGTTGTCAGTCACCAGTTAAGCTGACCAAGTCTTTGCCAAGTGTGACTCTTATCAGAATACTTGTCCCTGAGAGTTTACTTTGTAGTTTTTGCTAGCAAGTTGTTAATGAATGGATGCACACATACACACACACACACACAAACACACACACACACACACACACACACACACACACACACACACGCTTGGGGGAACAAAGAGAAGACCAAAGATGGACAGAACTAGGTAGAATAATGAGGGAACAGCAGAAGGGACAGAGAGGAGCTAAGAATGAGAACAGAAAAGAAAATATGTAGATCAAATTGATTTAGAAGAATAAAGTGAATGGACTAAAGAGCTCTGTGTGCTTAGGTTCATTTGAGATCCCTCAGATTAACATCCTAGCTGCTTATAGCATCTGTTCTGGACCCTGGTAGAAATCTCCTCAGGACAGGCATCTGTGGAGAATTCGTTAGGTAATGAACTAAACCTCTGAAACTGTAAGCCGGCCTCAATTAAATGTTTTCCTCTGTAAGAGTTGCTGTGGTCATGGTGCCTTGTCACAGCAATAGAAACCCTGACTGGGGAAAGAATAAAGCGTCTCTTAAGTTCAGTTCGCAGAGAAAGCACTGGAACAAACTCAACTACTTCCCATGTTTCTCTAAATCTAACTTACCTCAAGAGCTTCTTGTTTTCACACATGTGCAATCACAGAGCATCTAAGTTTATAAGGTCTTTCTGTTCTGTTCTTAAAAACGCTGGTTCTGTCTCTGTTAGAATCCCGTTCTCTTCCCCTCCACTCCCCTCTGCTCTGCTCCCTTTCCCTCTCCTCCTCCTCCCCCTTTTCTCCCCCTCCCATCCTCAGTATCCTGTTTTGTCCCTCAGGATGACCACAAACTTATGGTTCTCCTGCCTCATCCTTGAGTAGCTAAGATTAACAAACTATGCCCCAGCTTCTGGATTTCTCTCCTTTCTGCTACTCAAAAGTACACCTATTTCTTCATGAACTACCAACTACTTTTAAGGTCAGGATAGTTCCTCAGGGAGCTAATATGTAAGCTTATGTAGTATGTCACACATTGAACTAGGGTAGAAGAGTAAGCAAGAAAGTAATAGCATTTAAATCTTTGCTCTCACACTACTAAATAGCCAAATGATGTAGACTTATAAATAAGTGATTTTGGGAGAGGGTGTTCTGTGTTGAGGAACTATACAGGGTGCTGTAAGGACCCATACAAGGAAGAGTTGATCTGGAAGAAGAAGGAAAGGCTGAGGAAGAGGACTGGCAGATGTTAACTGCATTCATGGTTGCATGTACACAGAACAACACAAGCAGCGTGCTTCATAAAATACAGAGATGAGAGAGCAGGCTATGTTCAGAGACCCAAAGAAATTGCTCATGATTGGAATGTGAAATAGGGGTATCAAGAAGTGGGAGTTGATGCAGAATAGAATAGCAGGAGGGAGCTCACAAAGAGCCCTTAGAGCCACATTAAAGTTTGGGCTTTGGGCTAGTAACAGTGTAGTCTTATTAAAATGCTTTAAGCGTGGGATATGGTGATATTATAACACTGGATTCTTTGAGAGAAAAATATTTGAAGTATCAGATTGGTAGCTGAAAAGCTAGTAAAGATTATGGGATGACCTAGAGAGAGATAGTAATCTTGGTAGAGATGGAAGGAAGTGGTTGGATTGGAGATACATTTAAGCAATATAGTCAGAGAGCACAGTGTGTGGTTTAAAGCTGAAGGTGGTACAGAAAAAGGAATTGAAATTAACCCGCAGACTTCTGACTCGAGAATCTGAATGACCGGAGGAAGTGGAGTGAAGATAAAAGACAGCACACTTGAGGGGATGCTAGGAGTTCTCTTTACAGGTGTCTAAATGTGAAACGACTTGGATGTCCAAGAAAATATACAGCCAGTAGCTTAGCATACGACTGTTTATAGAAGATTAAGATGTCAAGTCTTGTGGTAAAGATCTCATAGTTTTAGTTGCAGTCGACATTTGGGGATTATTTTAGATCACCAGGGATACTGTGCAGTGAAAGGAGATCTGGGTGTGAAGCAGAAACTGTTAAACCCTAGCAAGGGGCTTTGCAAAGGAGCTGGAGCTGCCCTAGGCAGTGATAGGGGAAAAGCCCAGAGGAGTGATGTCATGGGGGACAAAGACGAAATACTTAAAAGAGGGACATTCTACAGAGTCTGTACTTGCAAGAGGAGACAAATACAACAAAAATGGAAACAGAGCTTTACAATTTGCTTCATGAGGTGGGGAGATGGAAGTCCAGATTAAAGGGCAGAGAATCTAATCCCAGGGAGGGAGTTGTAAGGAAGTGGGCATAAAAGGACAGAGTCAGACATTTGTGTTGCTTTAGAAGAGTATCTCAGAAAAAATCATTTATAATGAACAGAAATTCATTTGTGACAGTTCTGGAGACTGAACAATCCAAAGGTCCATGGTCTATTAAGGCCTAGCCTTTACTTCCAACAGGGCAGCTTGAATGGTAAGTGTCCTGGAGGGCAGAGACATTATTCTTCAAATTGTATCAAATCAGAAAAGCAGGAAAAGGACATTCATTCCAGAAAAACTTTTAAAAGGAGCTAGTCACTCCTGGGTGTAGACTCCTCATGGACAAGTCACTGGAGATCTACAGTTTTCAGCACCTTCATGCTGCTATGACAAAAGCAAGTCAGTGTGAGGCTTGGAGAACCCAAACATGCAAACCACACCAGAGGGGCTTTTAAATTTTACTTTTAATATATTTGGGGGTATTTAGATTTTTTCACTACTGTGTATTCATTGTATGTAGGGCTGGTGCTCATATAGAAAGTATCTTTCAAGTGTGACATGTACTTTGAGTGGCTTCACCCTGCCACCCTTCCTCTGCATTAGAACCACTCACTACCTTCCCCGTTCTCATGGTCTCTTCCTTCGCCCTTTCTCACTTCTCCTTTCGTCATAAAGTGTATAGTGTATCTGCAAAGAATTCTAGTGCCTACAAATGAGAGGACACATATGAAATTTGTCTTTGTGCGTTTGACTCATTTTCCTTAACCAGTGATCTTCTACTGCGTCCATTTTGTAAACAGTGGTTGTGAGCAGATTTATATGCTTCAGGACACAACCAGGAAAAGAAGACACTACAAATACAGGGGAGGGAACACAAACACTGTAAATAGTTATGAGAAGAGAAAGAGGGCCAGAACAGGAAACGCTAAGGGGAGAGGGGGCGGGAAGCTGGATCATTTCATCCTTGCTAAATATCGAAACCACTTCTATCCTATGAGCTAATACTTCAAGGCATCAGTAATGATGGCCTTGTGAGTAGTGAAAACACAGCCATTTCTGTTCCATTTTACTATGCAGAAATTTGACTGTAAAGAGAGTTATCTAAGATCAACTGCTGGTTGTGATGCACTGTCCATTTATATTATGAGCACATATGGCCCCACCTTCTCCATCTATAGAATGGTTCTAGGAGCTTCAGCTAGCAACAAATAAGCCATTTAACAACATAGGGTTTAATTAAACAAAAATAATTCCCATCAAGTTAATACATAGTTTTAAGGAAAAGTTAATTTAAAAAGAAAAAAAAAAGCAACCATGTAAGAATAACTGTAGGCTTAAAAAAAAAACCCAGCAAGCATAAAACCATAGTTCTTGTAATAATATGGCCCTAAGAAGATAGGAAATGTGATCACTAACGCCCGTCACTCTAACAACTGAACCTGCTACACATGTCTGAAACATACACACACACACACACACACACACACATTGATGATAGTTGTAGTAATGTAATACTAGTGGGTATTTATTTCATCTGCCTCTATGCCACGTAGTACTTTAACTACCAAAGATATGTATTAATTAATTTAAATCCTTGAAATATCCTTAAAAAGTAGGGAACAATGAATTTTATTGATTTTTTTTATATATTATGCTCATATGACAAAAGAAGATTTACAAATAAGTGCAGGAAGAAAGGAAGCTGAGTCCATATCGTAGCTGAAATGGCCAACCATAGCTCATCTTATCAAGCTCATAGTCTCACACTCTTTCTTGTGCAGATGCCACTCTGTGCAGAGATTGCAAATGGTCCCCTAAATAACAAAGTCACAGCCCTGCGTCCATCTGCTTTGAGCAAGTTACATAACTATCTGCCCAGAGACTATGTCTTTTAAGGTCCCTTTCAGCTAAGTGCCTGTATATATAATGTTCCCAGTAATGAATAGAGTATTGTGTCATGTGAAAAGCTATCCCTTCCCCCATCTCACCTCCACATTCTGTTTCTTCTTCCATGGGCTGGAAGATGTTCACAGATAAAAGAAAGTTCCAATCAAATGGACAAGTGCCACCCTTCATGGATAATAGAATGCTGGAATAAGGAACAAGGTCTCTAAACAAATTCCTAGATGCATGGAAACCATGCTTGATGTGTTAGGTAAAAGCCACGGTTGTCTCTGGTAGTGAGTAAACCACTAGCTTGTACCTTAACTAATACAGGTCACCTTTTAATAACTTACTGGTTGCCAATATTTTGCCCAAGAGAGGAAGAATTAACATTCTAAGAGTTGTTATCCTTTAAATATCTATTTAGCAATTACTATTTAATTAATAACTATTTCATTATAATTTTATTCACTATAAATTTACCTTACAAATGCAATTGTTCCAAGTTTGGATAATCATGCAGTTGTTGTCAGTCAGCCTCTGAAGACTGGGTAACTCAAGAGGCAGATGCAATGAAGTGAGAAATTTAGTTTAGTTTCTCATTCTGCAAGACTGAGAACTGGAATGGACCACAGTGGGAAAAAATCACTTATCTTCTAAGACACAAGCATCTCACCTTTTCTTGACAGGCCAACTCAACTTCCTCAAGGATTACTGCCAATGAACAGTCAACCATGATGGCAACTGCTACGATTGATTTTATTTCCCAAGTACAAAAGAAACACAAATAAATACTAACACATTTTCTTGTGTTATTTTAGAAATTCACTATAATGCTGCACACTTGTAATTCCAGGCTGAGGTAGCAGGATCACTTGAGTCCAAGAGTTCAAAACCAACTTGAGCAACATAGAGTGATTCCCTTCACATTTACAAAGCAAAACAAAATATTAATAATAATAAAGTTCCATTGTAATTAATACTTGATAATAAATTATCGATTGTTTTACATTATTTAACCTGATCTTTAGAAGCACATATTAATTATAGGACTCTACATTTTGCACTATGTCGTGAACTTTAGTCTTTCTTTGCTTTTTGTATTGACTTGTTCCCCTTAGAAATTGGTTAGGCTGCATGGGAAAGGAAGTGGTTATTTGTGTCAATTCTTTGTTATAATAAGGTAATGTGCTTTATTTGGCAATAAAAGCTGGACAGCAGCTGGCAGTCTAAATTCATTTTCAAATAGTCTTGGCAAACAATTGAATCAACCCCCATAAAAACTTGAGCAGACCTCAGATGGCTGTGTCAGGGCCACTGAAAAATTAGATGTTCCAAAATACTCTTTCCAGGATTTGTATGTTGTGAGGATTTCATTTTGTTTTACAGTGAAATAATATAGAAAAGACATTTTGGAGTACAATGGCAATAACTATATAAGGGGCTCAAACCTGACAAACTAAATTCACTTTCCCCTTAACAACAAGACTGGATGAAATGATCATATTACTAATGAGGTCATTGATCACTGTTCAGATGTTTAAATATTAGAACTGGAAGCATTGTAGCAAGACTTCAATAGTTTCATCATCTGTCTCAATGAAGAGCATTTGTTTTGTTTGTTTGTTTGTTTGTTTGTTTGTTTTTAGATGCCACAGAATCTTCAATTATGTGGCCTATCCCAGAAGGTTCTATTTGCCTCTCAACTGAATTGTGTTTAGTCATTTTTATCATCCAGAGAAAGGACATAGCAAAGGAGACCACGCTGCTAATTTTCTCTAAGAAACAGTTTAAAGGAACAGTTTATAATAGGTAGCAATGCTCTCAGCATTTGGGTGAGTAAGGCAGAGCTGGGCTCATGTGAGAAAAGCTTACAGTTCAGACAAAGCAAACCCTGATCCCGTTGCCGAGAATGACACTGGTGTTCTGTCTAAAGGGTCCTGGAAACAGAACACAGCTGCTAGGAAAGCATGCAATTCCAAATCCGTGGAATGGACATCCGCACCCTAAACTTGACACTGCTTAGATTACAGTAAAAAGCAACAGATTTCCTTAAGACACCTCGACAGTCTGCAACAATATTCAACAATTGCTGAAACACTGAACCTAAAAGAGAGGACAGTAAATTCATGATGGAAAAAGCTTCTGTAATTTTACTCTCAAAACAGTTGTGACAGGGCATAGAGACTCATAACTGTGATCCTAGCACATGGCAGAAGAATACAGGGGCAGGGTCACCTTGGCCTATACTATGTAGCCACTACGTAAGTGAGCCTCAGAAGAACCCACATTCATAGCAAAGCCCCATCTCACACACCACACACCCCACCCTCCAAATCATTAGCATTGGTCCCAAACCCTTATTTTTCTGTAAGATTAAAACCCCCAAGAAGTTGCAAGGATTCACTGTGAGCATACAATGTCTTTTCTTCACAAGGAAGCTACTAAAATTTGTTAAAACAGAGTCAAACCATAAAGGCGTCTGGGAATAGAGAAGGTTTTCCAGACTCCTGGGAAAGTGCAAGGCACTTATTCATGCCAGGCAGAAGATCAGACTACAGGAAATTATTGACAAACTTTTGGGGTTCTTTTTGTGTGTGTTTTTTGTTTTTTAAAGTGTATACCAGTTATAACAGTGAATCAGAATCACTGCAGCCAGTGAGTCCAGACAGTTATTACACCACCAGGAAAGCTAAGTTTGTTCTTGTAAGAAAAAAAAAAAAAAAGACAGAAAAGACAAGAAAAGAAAACAACAGGCATGGATAACCATGCCAAAATAACCGAAAGGTTCACGTACTTCAACACACGTAAGACCGACACTTCATGGTCGTGATATTCCAGGCAGTGTGCTGTGTTAACACTTTTATAATGGTTACATTTAATCCTCAGTACGATCCTATTAGGCAGAAATTATTATTGCCATTTCCTCCCACTATGGTACAAAGCAAAAGTCAGTATATATTGGCTAGACAGTAAAAATGGCTTCACATAATTATATCTGAAAAATTAACACAGCATATCTCTACACAGATACCATTTTAACAAGCCTGACACCAAATGCAACTTATCATTGAATTTGCAGCTATACTCATTGAGTTTAGTTTGATCTCTAGTTTTGCCCGCCTTCTACTTGTCTTTATATCCACAAACCAGGTCACAGGGCGCCAGCTCAAGCCCAGATGCACCCTTATAATTTCCATATGTTCATCTACAAAAGAGGATATACTGTCATCCATGGTTTATGAGCCTATAAGGTCACTGTCCAGGTTGTCCAAATATAATATAAGGGTCCTTCTAAGATCTGAAAAAACAAACAAACAAACCCAAGAAAATCAACTCCCATCCCCTCAATCCATTAATGTAACATATCTCAGGTAACTCCTTAGCTTTAGGTTTTCTGACCTGAATAACTATAAAATTTACATTTGTGTAATTTAAGCCCCATTTGTCATAAAGCACTGGGAAAGGAATTTAGGGGACATTGAACCAATTCACCTCTGCTAATCTTGGTTCTGGTTTTGAGCTTTGCATCTGGTAAACCAGTCTTCATTTATTTATTTATTTGTAATATAATATTTTTATTGTGATTATTTGGGAACTTCACATAATGCAATCTGATCACCCTTACTTCACAGTCCTCCCAGGTCCACCACCCCCACACTTGTGCCCCACTACCTAAAAAAAAATTTAAAAAAAGGAAGATTTTTTTTTTTAAAGCACATCCAGTTTGTGCTGCCTATGTAGTCACTGGATCTTGGTCAAACAAACTCCAGTTTTCATTTTGATCCCAATCTCTAAACCTGTCTTCTGGGCTGTCTCAAGTCTCAGTCTTTCCAAGGTTTTATTTTGTTTTGTTTTGTCTTGAGATAAGGTCTTACTATGTAGTCATGGCTGTTCTGGAATTATGTAGAATGTAGACTAAGCTGGCCTTGAACTCATAGAGTTCTGTCTGCCTCTCCCTCCTGAGTGCTGTTATTAAAGGTGTGTGCCCCCATGCACGGCCACCAATTTATTTTGTGGAGATATGATAAGAAATAAGAACAATTATACAAAATGATCTCAATGGCATCTTGGAGGTTCTTTGTCTTGTAGTCCATTATTTTTAGATTATGCAGGTCTATGGTGATATTTTCTTTTGTACTAAAATGTTATTTGTATGTTAATAAATAAAGTTGCTGGGGGTCAGAGCTATTAGCAAGCCATAGGAAAGCAGGGTGGTGGTGGTATATGCTTGTGATCACAGCACTTGGTAGACAGAGCTAGGTAAGTCTCTGTGTGTTCAGGGATACAGCCAGCATTGGATACACATGCCTTTAATCTCAATACCAACCATAGAACACCTGGAGGTCTATACAGACAGGCTGTGATGAGGCGGTCATGTGGTTGGGTTTACAACCAATGAGAAGGCAGAACAGAAAGTCTATATAAAGACTTTAACACAGGAAGTAGCTCCTCCTTCGGAGAGGTAGGACCACTGCAGGAGGAAGGGTAAGGTTTTAGCTCTTAGCTCTGACCTCTTGGCTTTCTTCTTTGCATTGGTTCTGTGTTTCTTATTTAATAAGACAGTTGGTTACATCTACACAGTTCCTTTGTATATATATTATGACTTCCAGATTTGCGTTTTTATGAGACTCCTATGTGTGCCAACATGTGTGTCTATATATGTTTCTGGTGCTTCTTCTTCTGTTTGTTTTGCCCTGCTCCAGTTTGCTTATGTTTTATCATATCGTATTTTATGTTGTTATTATTCTTTAGATGCCTGGCTATTTTCTAATGAGAGACAGGAAGGGTATGAAATCAAATGGGAAGGGAGGTGCAGAGAACCTTGGAGGAGTTGTCAGGAAGAGAGACTATAATCAGAGTATAGTGTGTGAAAAAATCTATTTTCAATAAAAGAAAAGAGAAAAAAAGAAGTAAGAACAATCAGAAAATGGAGGGGGATGCTTATCATTATTACACATCTCCCAGTGAACAAGTCAGAGGATGGAAGTCAATCATCATCCTGTGCATTTTGTTGAAAATAACCGTGCTGTCTTAAATAAAATGAGCTTTGCTTCCTCAAATGTATTGGTTTACTATTATCAACCAGACAAAAGCAATAGTAAGAATAACCACGAGTATAAAATTAGTACTGAAAAACTCAGGTTTGTTTAGTAGCTCTAACCCTTTAGAAGGTTTTATAAGCATCTTTCCACTGACAAATGTCTGCACTCATTTTTTTCCACCGACAAAGGCCTGGACTCATTTTTTTCCATGAATTTTCTAGGTCAGTTACCTGACTACAAATTACTTATATTTAAGCTAGGTGTTTTACATTTTGAACCTGTTTCTTTAACAAATGTAAAGTTATTATACCAGATGGTTTGAGTTTAGCCTAGCTATTTCTTCCCACTTACAAACAACCTGTATTCCTTTTGTTTACTCCACACATACCTCCCAACCTCACAGTGATATTCCCTTGTCTGTCTTTTTTTTTTTTCTTTTTTTCTTTTTTTTTCTTTTTGGTTTTTCGAGACAGGGTTTCTCTGTGTAGCTTTGCACCTTTCCTGGAACTCACTTGGTAGCCCAGGCTGGCCTCGAACTCACAGAGATCCGCCTGGCTCTGCCTCCTGAGTGCTGGGATTAAAGGTGTGCGCCGCCGCCGCCGCCGCCGCCGCCGCCGCCGCCGCCGCCGCCACCGCCACCACCACCACCCGGCTCCCTTGTCTTTCATGAAAATGGTAATCACACTCTTTTCTTCACTGTTCTAAGTTACAGTCTTGTTTTGTGTTTATGTTAGGTCAAGAAAGACTGTGGAATTCTATATAATTTTTCTAGACTATGATTGATAGTTGGTATCATTTTCAAGACAGAACAAATGATTACCTTAATGAGTGGTTTATCTATATCAAAAAAAAAGAAAAACATTATAATTTTGTCTTCTGACCTGGCTGCATGTAATGAGTGGCAGGTGCCCTCTGACCTGGCTGTATCTACAGGGTAGCAGATGCCCTCTGACCTAGCTGGATGTAGAGTGGCAGGTGCCTTCTGACTTTGCTGCATGTAAGGAGTGGCAGATGCCCTTTGAGGTTTATTTTTCCTGTAGGAAAAAGAGGATTCCAAGCTCAAGAGAAAATGCAATTTATTAACTAACGTGGAACATCCTGAGATTTTACATTTGACCAAATCCCACCACACTCTTGGGCTGCTTTCTCCCTGCCTCTCTAGCTACTTCTGCAGTGTGCCAGCCTTAGCATCTGTCCTGCAGTTGAGCATGCTCTGGACACTAAAGTTGCTGACAGTCTGTAATTCACAAGTCATCCCACCTCCAAGCTCCCATTTCTGTTCATAGCAGTCTAAGGAAGGAAAATGTCTTTCTATCAGCATCTCTATGCTAGAACAAAGAGTCCTGACTGGTCCCACTGGTCTACATGCTCATTCCTCTACCAGCTGCTGGTATGACAAAGGCTATCATGGTTGGAAGGGCCTTTATAAAATATCTATCCGTCGGGTGGTGGTGGTGGTGGTGGTGGTGGTGGTGGTGGTGGTGGTGGTGGCACACACCTTTAATCCCAGCACTTGGGAGGCAGAGCCAGGCGGATCTCTGTGAGTTTGAGGCCAGCCTGGGCTACAGAGTGAGTTCCAGGAAAGGCGCAAAGCTACACAGAGAAACCCTGTCTCAAATACATATATATATTCTTTTGCTAAAATGGATTGTCAAAGTACTAAAACCAATATGTGTTGCAATGGGGTTAGGAGAAGACTTACATCCTAGAGCACAAAGCAGTGCTTGACCAACAGCCATGTGCAATAAATATTTCAAAAACTAAATTAAATCGAATTCAACTACATTTTCACCTTTGTGATATGAAAATCATTTAGGGCAGTGTAGCTACCAAACTATTCATTTGGAGCCAACTGACATCTTGGCTCCACTTCACTTTCCTTATTTATAGACTGGAATGACAATAATATCTGCTCTTTCTGGTGCTTTGTCCAGAGAAGTCGATACCCGTAGAGCATTTAGCACAGTCTGTGCTACAGAGTAAGCACTTAAAATTATTTGTCTCCTTATGAACATATATATATATAAACATATATATTCCATATATTCACAGAGATTTTCATTTCTATGTATGTAACACAATTGTATGTGTATATATACACAGATATATTTCAGTGAGGAACATACATTTTATGTGTAATCATTCAGAAGTCATATTTATTTTGTACTATCAGAACCTCTGCTAGAATTATGAACATGTGAGAAAGGCATTGCCTTTGCACTCAAATAGATAATGGTGCATGATTCTAAATGTACATTTGCGCTCTCTCTCTCTCTCTCTCTCTCTCTCTCTCTCTCTCTCTCTCTCTCTCTCTCTCTCTCTCTCTCTGATGAAGCTGTAAATTATTCCTAGGAAACATGTGTCATATATTCAAAACACATGATAAACATTTTTTTTCAAGAAAACTTAATTATGGTCCTAGCCCTTCAATATTCTCCTAAGTTTAACAATCTGTGATTTCTCTGACTGTCTGGCAACACACAGTGCAGTTAATTGCATGACCAAGAACATGTATGTTATTCATATGAAAAAAACTCCAAAATTAATGAAATGAACTGTTTGTGTGAATTTTCCAATGCCGTCTTGAGAGAACATAAAAGTCATGCATCTAATCTAAACTCCTAATAGAGTCTTTTCCCGCCCAACCTTAGACATTAGCGATTTTCAGCTGAATGTCTTGCTAGGGAGTGGGAAATTTTCAGTTCAATTATAATGTTATGGGACCAGAGTCATGTGGCCATTGATCAAACTGTCATCATGCAGCACATGAATGTAGATATATGCATATATAAAAAGGTATTCCAGTTTATACATTCAAAAGCTAAAGTTATGTTACACACACACACACACACACACACACACACACACACACACACACACA
>CABHPR010148258.1:0-46227 GCA_902168415.1 Peromyscus melanophrys | reverse complement strand
ACACACACACACACACACACACACACACACACACACACACACACACATTTTTCCCCGTTAGCTAAACTATTGGAAGCTAAAACTGTAAGATTAAAAAAAATGTGTTACTTTAGTTATTAAATTTTTGGAAATTTTGTTTCTACAGCAATAGAAATCTAATGTCCTAGACTGTTATTTTTTATTCCTTCTGGAAAAATTGCAGCTATTTTCGAATATTAGCTTTGCTCTTGCTCCCTTCTCAGCAAGAAACTTTAATTAAATATATTTCGGGCTTTTTCATTCTATTCGCCATATCTAAAAAACTATCTTTCTGTTTCTCTTAACAATTCTCTATTTTATGTCTGTGTGATATTTGGTTAATGTGTTGCTCATTCTTAATTTTATGTCTTGAATTTCAAAATTGTTTTCATTTCTGCTTTCTTGAGAGGTGCAATGCAGGACATAAAGAGACTGATTTTTTTGCTTATGCGTAGATAACATTATTTCCTTCTGTTTCCTATGGAAAATGACACTATTATCTTAGACTATACCTCCAATAAACACACACACACACACACACACACACACACACACACCACAACACATATGCATATAACTTGATAAATGTTATCTACCTTGAAAGTCGTCATTATCAAAAACTTAGTTATGCTCCTATTAAGCTGAGGTGGCTCTTCTCTCCTTGGTATGTCCTTCCCTTTCCTTCTAGCTTATATAGTACACTGCTCCAGCCTTTATGAGCTCAATAATGAATAAGATTTATAGCATTTCATATACACACACACATAAAGAGAGAGAGAGATTACAAGAAATTACTTCTGATAATAGAAGTTTCACAGTGAGAAATTCATCTGTAGGATTTTATTTATAGAACTTTATATTGATGTGACTACTAAAATTATTATCTAATTTGGTGGCCAAAGTAAACCGTAGACATCTTATGAAACCAATCCCTACTTGGGGTTCATTATGGAAGTTGGACTTATTCTGTTTGTCAAGATAAAGCCCAGCCAGGCTGACCCAAATGAGAGAGAGAAGTGGAGTGTGGAAGGAACAGCCATGGATGGGTCTGGTTACTACCTCCCACTGACTTGATATTTTCTTCCCTTATTAGTTATCTTACATACATTTGCTGATTAATTTTTAAAATTTGAGGTCAGAACTTTCTTTTGTATGTTGTTAAGATTTTGCCTCTCTTCTGATGACCAGTATCATTGTTTTAGCACTTACTTGATAATTAGGGCAAAGCTCATATGACTCTGAATGATTTTACTGGACACTGCCAGAAGACAGAGTCACATGTATAAGAACAGGGCATCACAGTTTAGGATTTCAGAAATAGATTTTCTTCTTCTTCTAATTTCTTGAATTTATTCTAATAAGCTATTTCCATACTAATTGTAGCATTTCCTTGTTAACAGTAATGAAATGGCAGCTTCTTCTGTCTTTTGGAATGAAATAAACTAAACCGAGCCAAACTTAGGCTGAATTCTGTTAAAGTGCACGTGTGTGTGTGTGTGTGTGTGTGTGTGTGTGTGTGTGTGTGTGTGTGTATGCACCTAGGTTATCATTAAATAAATGATGGTCACTCTAAGTTTTGAAATGTCATATTGTTGACCTAAAAGTGGTCCTAGAGCTCCCTGAGACAATTTATTCCATGCACGTAGAAACAAGGCCAGTATAACTTAAAATAAGGGCAAATATAAACTCACTCAAGGAAGAATAAATCCCATCATTGGTTTTAGCCCTAGGTTTTATTATTCAAGTTCTCATGAACACAGAAAACAGATGGATGACTGTGTCTACACAACCAAAATGGAGATAGTTGAAGGCATGGGCTTAAGTAAAGACACATTCACCAGCCATCTGTCTACGTGAAATGCTGTTCTAGCTTTCTAATCATGTCTAAGTGACCTTAAATGTTAATGTAACTTCAAAAAGTACCTGACCTCTTAGGGACCAATAATCTGATTCTCTAAGTCTAATTGAATGAGAAGATGAAATTTGTCTTTTCATAGGTATCCACACATACTAAGGTACTGATGTAATTCCAGGTTAGTATTGCTTAAGGTGTAGAATACCAATTCCTTATCTTAAAGTCAATAAAGAATTTAAGTGGTAAATATTTTCATTACAAATTGAATTTTATCAACCTCTTTTTAAATAATTCATTTAATATTAAATTTCCTAAAGTGAAACTACATTTTGTAGTGCCAATAAAAAAAGCACAAATGCAATTACTTGCCATATTAGAAAAGGAACCAAGAAGCAGTGGGCAAGATTTGAATTGAATGTATGAATCCTATTCATTTCCCACTGAATATTTGCCCATGAGCTGTTCAATTATTTGGTATCCTTTCTTTGGGCTTCCTTTTTATTTTAACCAACTATTGTACTTTTCCTTTACAGTTTGATTTAATGAAGTCTCAGAAACAGTAGTTAGCTTTCTCATGCAGCCCAGAGGAAATTGGCAGTATTACCACTTTAGAATTCTTTCTGGCTTTAACTTTCTTCATCTTTTTAATTTGGTACTTTCAAATGAAGTTTTAGTTATGAATAAAATTAATAAATGGCAAATTATATTACCATTTTATGTCAACTAGTTGTCTAGTGATAAATAGAAGTCTGGATCCTTGGTGGAGGTTTTTTAAACAAGAAAAATAATTAATTGGCTATATCATCATTATCTGGAAGAATTATTCAAGTATGGTCTCATACCTGGAAGCCCTTTGAATCAACTATTTGAAAATGAAAAGTGGTAAGAGTTTTATATAGCAAATTGTATATGCAGTCAAATAACTGCATCTAGGTGTATGACTTTAAATGTCTTTAAAATATTTGAATATGTTAAATATGTCAAATAATTGTGCAACAAGAGTTAGACACACACACACACTTGAAAAAATGCCAGGAAGGTATGTCAGAATGCTAATTCATGCCATTATACATGCACAAGAAGACACTTGCTTGGCTGGATCAGGTAAGAGAAAAAAATCAATTTCTCTGGACTGTGTTTACAGGAATATAATTTTGTGGACTGTAATATAACCATAACTATGAAAAGAACTGGGGTTTGTATTTTATTCAACTCCAAGAGGTAATTTTTAAATTTCTTATTCTAATTCTTCTATGTCGAGAATTCTTGAAGAATCCAGTTTCATTTTTAAAACATTTTTCCATATGTGTAAGCATATGGATTGCCCATTCTGTTTTAATCACTTTAAAGAAAAAGATAGCTTGAGAAACCCAATAGAAAATCAGACTTTCATTAGTAGTTTTAAATTTTGGCGCATAGTGTCATTCATTCATTCATTCATTCATTCATTCATTCATTCACTCATGTATTAAGTATATTGAGGACTTAATACATATCAGATACACATAGGAAACTTAGGTTTTTGGTTTTTTTCTGTTTTGTTTTGTTTTTTTTTAACATTGTTTGACTTGGATGAATCAGTATCTAGGAACTTGTACTTGAGTGTTACCAGAGCAGAAAACAACCTTAGGCCATCTGTGACAGAATCAAAACTCGAAAGCACAGCTGGCATTTACTTTTTACTTAGAGAGAGTGGCATAGAGTTCCAAAGACTTCCCTACCATGGTTTGGGATTATGTCAAAGAAAGGACAGTTCAAGGAAAATCTACCTGCAATGTTTCTAGAAGGGAAATATAGATGTACTTGGTAAAAAAGGCATTTTCTAACTGATGACAAAGAATCGGCTAGACTCTTGCTTCTTACAAGGCATTAACTACAGAGACTACCTCTGTGGGTATTTGTGTCTGTGTGGACTCACAGTCCCTGCTCAGTTATTGTAGATCATTTAGCATGAAGATTCTTAGGCTATGGTGTAGCAGAGGAGAAAGGAGTCAGGTCTCCCATTGCTGCAAAGGTAGACTGAAAATTGCTAATCATCTGCTGGTATTCCCTTGATCATTTTTATCCTCTTTACATCAGCCTGCTCTGTTTCCATACACAGTTGAGCCAAACTTCCAGGCCATTCTTCAGACTGTTGTTAGCCTTATTTACTTTAATGAAAATATCAGTCAGTTAGGAAGAAAACACAGTGCCTTTCTTGCATAGAGATTTGTAAATCTCTCCATTTCCCAGTAAAATGGAGAAGACATAAGGTACACACAGCATACTAACTGCGTAACAGCTTGACTTCATTTGTTTTATTGTTTTGATTTGTTTAATTTTTTGGAAGGCTGAAAAAGAACTAATCAATCTTGTTTCCCAAGACAATGTCCTATAGCAGGGCAAGTTTGATCTAGACATTTGTAATTAATTATTTCAGATTATTTGGTGACAAGTGATGAAGAAATGCAGATAAATAAGTAGGAACACACACACACACACACACACACACACACACACACACACACACACTCCAGGGTGGGCTAGGTACAGTAAAACAATTAAAAGAAAAACTCACAGTAATAAGTCAATGGACAGAGAAAACATGAATGTTGAGGTCGAGGTTAACTTGTCCTTGTTGGCTGGAGTGAAGTGGGACAGAGGTTTCAGAAGAGGATGAGATCGAGTGCCTATGTGTTGTGTTAGCCTCTTTTTTCAGCAAGTGGTTGTGAATTCCATGCGCAGGTACAAAGAAAACATGGCTCTATTCTCAATTTTCTTGATTCTAGAAAGATTAGGTTAACAAGATTTCCCCTGAACTTCATAATTATAACAACACAAGATTATAATAGCAATTAATGTACTGAGAATCTACTTGCTATCTTTCTAAACTAAGCCTCCCAAGAGGAAGACATTGCCCTGATTAGTAAATGAACAGTGTGGATCAGAGATGTCCAATCCTTACATTGTAGGAACAAAATATTTTGACAAGATAAATACAAATGTAGAGATATTGACAACAGTGGATAATTGGTGGCACATGGATTATTTCCACATGTTTAAAATTTGTTGACTAATTTTGTATTACTATTTACTTGTGGGCATACCTCACATCAAGCAATAAACCAGAGCTTGGAAAGAGGGATCTGTGTAAAAGTATAGGTCAGGTCATCCCACTCTATTTCCTACAAAGATCTCCCGAAAGCAGGGAGTAGAGGAGTAGTTTATGTAGCTTATTTGACAGCTAAAAATCATTTTTAAATCATTTTTCTCTTTGGTAAAATAATTTACAACAGTAGTTATAAAATTAAACAAATATTAACAATAGTGGCCAGAAAGGAAAAAAAATACATACAGAAGAGCAAAAATAATTAACTAAATAAGTCCAAAAGAAAAAAAAGAGAGAAAAGTGATGAGTCAATAATATTTAATTACAGTAGAGTCTTTTATAAAGATAATAAATGTGAGGTAAGAAAAGTAAATATCTTTTATAAATCTGCAGACCCCATGAGTGCCTTCAAAGTGGAATGACAGAAATGAACAAAGATGCACGTTTATATGCTCAACTTTGCCATCACTGTGCTATCACTGCCTAGTTTTCAGCAGTTCTAAAAATGGGACAAGATGTTGTCCCCAATGTAGGAGATGGAAACAGAGTCTGAAGCAAATCTCAATAATTCTGAGACTGTCAAACTTTCTCTTTTGAAAAAAAATCTGTTATTTCTGTGGGATAATGCTTTGGTACACCGGTTTAATAAAATGCTGATTGGCCAGTAGCCAGGCAAGAAGTATAGGCAGGATAAGCAGACAAGGAGAATTCTGGGAAAAGGAAGGCTGAGTCAGGAGACACCAGCCTGCCATCCAGGGAGCAGCAAGTAATGGCATACAGGTAAAGGCACAGAACACGTGGTGACATAAATTAACAGAAATAGGCTGAGTTTAAATCTAAGAGCTAGTCAACAGTTAGCCTGAGCTAATGGCCATGCAGTTATAATTAATAAAAACCTCTGTGTGCTTACTTGGGGGACACCAGTGGGAGGGATTTGTCTTGACCACTGGCAGGCCAGGACACAGGAAATCTTCTGACTATGTCTTATTTATTTACTATTTGGGGGGGCGGGGCACATGTGGTTGCTTTGGTGCAGGAGTGTAGGTCAGAGGATAATCTACTGGATCACCCAGAATTACTCTGAATTATGACTTCCATATGGAACATAGTTTTAGTAAGTGGTAAGGAAGGAGTGATAGTATGTTTGCTTGGAAATTATAGATATATTAGTAAACTCAACTATGACCATAATTGTTTTGACACAAACTTAAAAAAGCATGTTTTGGTGCATTTATTTTCCTGATAATCATCATTGCTTTATAATGGTAAAAACAAACCAACTTTTGGCTGTATTATTGTTGTAAAGTTTCCTGCATTCCATGTACCCCTCAATGCCTTTAATTGGTGTCTAACTTGGCAAATCACTAGAATAGGAAGAAAGATATAATATTTATTTAAAATGATTCTTTTACTCGAAAAATAATGAATATATGCTCAATTGTATTTCCTGCTTTCCACATAAAAAAGCAAGATTATGAGAAGCATTGGACTTGTTTATAGTGAAGGATTGGTAAACGTCCTCTAAGATGTTAAGTTGGCTGACTTTGTAGCAGATAATAAATTCCTTCTGTTAAAGAAAACATCATACAGAAGCCAGATATTTCCCCTGAAGCTTTTATCAGTAAGCTGTGACATCTATAGGAGCAGACAGAAAATTATGTGTGCCATTACCCTTCGAAGCAAAGGTAATAAAACTTTATTCTTTGCTGAACATGCTCCTCTGTTCTGTTGATTTGGCTAAGTGAGAGAATTTTGGTGGGAAGGTCTGAGGCCACTTGAACAATAGAGGCAGCAGAGTTCAAAAGTCACAGGGCACAGCTGTCTGAGACTGTACAATCAGCCCTTAGTTGTGTTTACATTAAGTGTGTGGCAACTGACTGAGTTATAACATATTAGCCAAAGATGCTGCCATGATTTATACTGAGACACCTGTGCCTCTGCCCACCCCTTCACCTGAAAAACCAAAATCTTTCTCACTATACTGAACACTAGAACATAGCTTTTATTACAACACTTAGAAAAGCAAATCTCTGCAAGGTTTTGCTTCCAGTGGGTTAATAACTAAAGAAATTTTCTCTGTTTTTTTTCACCCATTTGCTCATTTTCAGTGATGGACATTTAGCAAAAATCTACCTTAAGTTACTGCGATGTTTTCACTAATTCCAGTTGACAAGACTCTGGCCAAGAGGTAACCAATACAAATCCTCTGTGTGTGCACGATCAAATACAATCTGCCAATCTGGTTTTCTTTGAAATATTTTATTGTAGGATTGTGTGTTTTGCCTGTATAAGATGTGTTGCTTACAAAAGCAAGGCATTTAGGGACTATTGAACTTAAGGGTAATCATTTTGTCCCCTCTGATGATATTCAGAGCCTCCACTGTGCTAATTTGCATTCAGTATACTATTTGTATCCGTGATGGGACATAGAATGGCCAGTTTCCAAATTACCTACAGAAGTCTTTTTCTCTTGGAGTATCTTTTGGAACTTGGTATTTTAAAGAATCCACTTTAAGAAATTCCTCTCTCTTCATTGGGTATCAGATGAAACCCTGGGGAAAAAATGCCAGTTCCCCTTTGTCATATTCTAAATTTTCTGCTTGAAATTTTGAGTCCCATATTTTCTTGCTACCACCAAAGGAGGCATCAAGACCTGAATTGTCCAGTAGACAGGACAGTCTCAGGGATGTTCCTGAGGTGCTATGATACTAGGGGAAGAATATGAATGTGAAGTAACATTCAAATGCCTTTCTTGGTGCTTGTCACATCATAGATATAATTGTCAGTTTGTTATCTTCTTTAATTATTGGTTTGAAAAATGAAACTCCTTTTAGTTGAGTTTGCTTCAGAGTAGATATTGAGTATAATCTTAGAAGCTCATCAAATGCTGGTTGCTCTATTCAGAAAATATGGTATTCTAGGTCTCTGAGAGGCATCCACTTTAGACAAACAAATACGAAAATCATTTGTCAATAAGGCATTCTCACACACAAGGTAGAAACAACCAATGGACACATTAGCCAATAATGTTCATGGAATATGCTAGTGTTGAACAAAGATTTTGAATTAACCAACAGTTTTAGACTCACTGCTGTTTGGATGTATTTCCTGAAGTTCGTGTATCTAAATCCTAATCGTCTGTTGCAATACTCTTGAGAGGCAGGACTTCTAGAATATGGTTAAGTTTTGAGGTTCTACGCTCAGGAATGAATTAGAGATATTCCTGGGAGCTGGTCAGCTATCCCAGGAGTGGGTTGCTCATTTACAAAAAGCTACATACTGTGTGTCCAGACCTTAGATAACCAAATGGGCTGCTTGTATTCTTTTTGGTGGACATGCAACACACATTTTAAAAGTACCTGAAATCCCTGCCAACAATGTTTGGGTCCCGGTGCTTTGTCTGCTCATTCTTTCTCTCTAGTTGATTTGTGACTTCATTATCTCACATATTTTACATTTGCTGATTAAAGGTGACCAAAGTTCCAGCTATGTTTAGCTTGTCACACAAAGAACTTGTTAATAAAGAGTCACAACAGATTTAAGTTGGTTTGACGTGCGTGCATTCTCCCTGCCCTTCCCACAGTATTTCTCTTTATTTTATCACATTTTAAAATCCCACAAAATTGTGTTTCTCTGACTTAGAAACATCCTTCCAGTGAAACTGAAAGTTTTATTATTTAGAATAAAAAGGAGATGGAAGAATTGTGCATGAGGACAAAAAGGAGTGTTTGTTTAGTGAGTCAGAAACAAATTGAGATAAACAGAGAACATGGAAAATAAGTCAGCATTTTTCACTGCGTATAAGATGCTGCGCATATTTCTGTCACTTTGAAAAATGACTTTTAAAATTTGCTAATAGTGTTTCCAAATTGTTAAATTGATTATAACTTAGTAGGCGAATAATAATGTTTTTCTCATTTGAAATGCTGACTTGAAGCAAGAAAAGGAAGAAAGGCTATGTAGATAAGGTTCTGCAACATGAATGAATGACCAAGTAAAAACACAATGTGTTTACTTTTGACCACATGGCCCAGAAAGGAACTGGATTATAATTTATTTGAATAAAAATTAAAAGCATGTGTCTACTTATTCATATAAAAATGCTAAATGAAATTTTTTATGTGTAGTTATGACATACATAATTTGTAGAGCATAAAATATGCTGTGTGGCTGAATGAAATAAAAACAGAATCCTACCACATTTCATTAATTCTAACTTACAAATTTTTCACATTGAGTAGGACTGAAGTCAATTTAATGCCAAGTCTGACCAGATCTGATGTGACATGGAATTAATTTCGTAGCTGGAGTAATAAGAGAGTCAGACATGAAATACGCAAACGATGTAGACGTTTTAGTCTCCATCAAGATTACTAGCTCGTCCCTTCAAAATAGATCAGTACAACTAGTTAGGGAAGAAAGGTGATACTAGCTTTATTCTCCATGGTTGTGTCTCCCCAGTGCTGGGGATCTCTAGACTCCCCATTCTGGGATGATTTGCCCCTATTTTCCTGACTTGCCAAAAGATACTCATAGACAGGACTTCACCTTCAAGGCCCAGCTTGGTGGTTCACATAAGCACTCATTGGTGACCATTAAAGACATGGGCATTTCGGTACCTTCAACCTTTGCCCCATTTACAACACGTTTGGTGACCATGAGGATGAACCTCACTAAATCTTTGCCAATTACTTACTTTCACTCAATTTGTCCCAAACCATGTAACAATATTACTCTCTTAAGTTTCGTTTACCTTTGAAGTCTTAAATGCTTGTGTTCTGTCTATAGCCCCGCATCTTTATGTTTCTTTCATGTTCTTATTAATACAGCATCCATTCTGTAGCCTCATTGACACCTCCTGTCTTTTGAAAACTTCTTTTTATGAGAGTTAATTGGTTTTTTTTTAACCACTTTCACTTCTTGATGTGAAATAAAGTGAAGATTTCATCACACATGGCTTCAAAATCTGACTTGATAGCACATTCCAGGCTATTATTCTCTGCTATTGCATCCAGTTATATTATAACCTTAGTTCATCTCATGCTTCTACCTTTATACCTAAACAGAACAACCCTAGGAAACAAGTCATTTGAGGAGGTAGCTGCCAGGACAGGCTGACAGCCACCAGTTTCAGAGTGGTGCATATGCTTTGTCCCTGATTCAGCTTAGAAGAGTTGTGTTAAACCTTTTACTTTCTCCTGATGATTTTACATCAAAACTTTTCTTTTAATTTAGTTAAATGGGGATTTAACAGTTTCTATTATTCCCAATTTCACAGGTCAAATATTATTCACCAGTAATCCACTAACAAATATAGCTATCTTCTAATTTCTCTGGATATACCCTGGATAAAACCAGTTGACCACAATCAGGCCTATGGGAGTCCATTGATACTAATATGCAGACATTTCTTTTTGCATCATTCCCTACACAATACTACATATATGTTATCTGCATAGTATTTACATTGTATTAGCTATTGTGAGTAAGCTATGATGATTTGAAGTGTATAGGAGGATATGTGGAAATACTCAGCCACTGTGTCCGGAGGCCTTGAATGTCTGTATATTTTGGTGTGGAAAGAGATTCCTGGAACTGATAGCCTTTGGATACCAAGGGCAACGGCATATACCTTCTTTCTTCTTAGCTGCAGATTTATGTATTGATCCAACTAGTACACAGCTGCACAGCTCTTTGATAATGTTCCTTATACAAGACAAAGCGTATACTCTACTCTTTAAATTGACGGTTTGACTATCTTCTTGTCTTAGTATTTCTGTTGCTGTGATAAAACACCATTCCCATTAACAATTTGGGGAGGAAAGGTTTATTTCAGCTTACACCTCTCAGATCATATTCCTCTGCTGAGAGAAGTCAGGACAGGAACTCAAACAGGGCAGGAACCCGGAGGCAGGAGCTGATACAGAGGCCATGGAAGGGTGCTGCTTACTGGCTTGTTCCTCATGGCTTGCTCAGCCTGCTTTCTTATAACACTCAGGACCAGCAGCTCAGGGGTGGTACCACCCACAATGGGCTGGCCCTCCTACATTAATCACTAACCAAGAAAATGCCCTACAGCCTTGCCTACAGCCTAATCTTATAGAGGCATTATCTCAATTGAGGCTCCCTGCTTTCAGATGATTCTAGCATGAGTCAAGTTGACATAAAACTGGCCAGCACACTTCTCTAAGTAGTTGAGTTGTTAATTAATAGAAGGACTTAAGAAAATTGTGCTTCTTACCTTTTGTTTCGACCACTTATCCAACCTCTCAGTTCTTTCTGTGATTGATGCAAATTTCCTCATTCACAGCAACTCCTGACTCCCATTCAACTCCAAATTTGATCACTTACTACCCTGTTCTACTTTCTGAAATGTTTTATAGGTTGTAAAATAATGTGGTAATCATTTGGAGTCAACAAACAGTAAATTTGTAGAAATTGTAATTAAACCTTCTCCAGATCCTAGGCTCTGCCATCATAGCATTATGTCTTATTATACGAGCAGAAACTCCATAGTCACTTGTGAATTCTTTGTTCATTAAAACAAAACCTCAGAGCTTCACAAGCAGGTGACTTAGAAATTCAACAGCTGAGGCACCAAAGGCTTTGGCTTACCAAAGTTTCTCTTTTGCTCTCCTGACCATTTCAGCTTCTTTCTTCTGGTCACATATTTTTCCCCCATGATATTATAAAACCAAGTCACAAAGGGCACTGTTATTTGTTGCAGTCTACATGGTAGCACACCATGCAGTATTTAAGAGATGACAAGAGAAAGAGGGAGAAGATTAATATCTTACTCACCCACACTAAAGATTTAACACACATCACATGCAGCAGCTGCCCTCCCCACTGCGTGCAGAGGAGAACTATTCCTTGCATTCATCTTTCTTGTTGATACTACCAAACAGCTTGATAATGAAATGTTTTGAGGATATGGTGCCAAAAGGGCATAACCTGCAGAGAAGCATTTAAGCAGCAAATATTTTCAATTTGCCTAAGTTGAAATGAGCACAGGAAGGACGTTACAAATGTTTAAATTTGACTGTTCATTGAATTTGGGGATAAACTCTACTCTATATTACAGGGAATTTGCTAATCTCTCTTGTTTCTTTTAGTTGGGATAAAATCTTCACTAGTTTTTATACTGCTTCAAAATATTCTGTTCTTCATGAGATGCCATTTGTGTTTTCCTTGCACTGATTTTTTTTTTGGGGGGGCGGTGTTGCTTTTATTCTTAACTATTACTCTTTAGCCTGCACCGAATCATTCCCTAAAGCACAAAAGGAAATTTTTCAAGAATTCAGATTGAAAAGCAGGGTTTAGAGATAAGGCTGGAGGCAAAGAATTTATCAGTGGCTGCACCATTCCAGCCTGGAGCAAATGCCATTCCTAACCCGCACCGTCAATAGCACATGGTTCTTTATCGGAATGCCATTGTACATTTGTATCAATTTTCAAGTATGTAATATTCACTTCATACACTTTCTCTCCTTAGACACATTCTTCTTCAGTATTATTCATTTGAAGTAAACTAAGCTATTAATGAAATCAAATTATAAAACCAAAGAGATTATAATTTATTGTAAGATCATAATTCTCCAAATAAAATGATTTATTGTTTTATTAGTAATACAAAATCTTATTGATTTACTCTACATGATTGTACACGAGTAGTGGCCATAAGTATTTATCATAATAACCTCTAAATTGTACTGTAATAAAGGCTGCCTCTTTAAATTTATGATTATCTCTGGTGTAGCACCTACTCTCAATTCTGCACTCATATTATTTGGCTCTTAGATTGATATACTATCTTCTCTTATGATAGTTAGTTGGTTAAGGGCCAACCTCTTTCAGACGGTAAGCGGAAATTGGGCCATCTCTTCCAGTTGGGTGAAAAGGGATTGAGCAAGTGAATATGGAAGAACAACCCAACACAGCCATGAAGAAATCGGTGCCAGAGCAAAGAGGTAGTTAGAATAGAACCAGACTTTCAAAAAGCTCCTGTAAACAAGGATGAACAGACAGTGTAAACCTCTTCATCGTACAAACAGCTGTAAGAAGGACCAACACTACAGTTCAGAATGGGTGTGGTAAAACACATCCGTGAGGCCCCAAGATTGTTTCACATTCATAAACTTGCCCACCTAAACACCTACATTTCCTCTAGATGGGTGGTTTTCAACCTTCCTAGTGCTGCGACCCTTTAATGCAGTGCCTCATGTTATGATGGCCCCAAACAAAAAATTATTTCCATTGCTACTTCATAACTGTAATTTGGCCATTGTTTTGCATTGTGATGTAAATATCTGTTTTCCTATGATCTTAGGCAACCACTGTAAAAGGGTTGGTCAGCCCCAGGGGTCACGACCCACAGGTTGAGAATCACTTCTCTAGATCCTAACTTCCTTCTAAGTAATTACTAAGTCTTTGCATGTGCATACTAGGCACTTAATCCTAAAGTCTGTCTGGATGACTTTTTACTTGTATGACCGTTGGTTGTGTAAATTTTCTGTATGCCTAAGCATTTATATGACATCTTATATTGTTCATATTGCCACAACTATAACACTGTGAACTTATGCATATATAGACATGTACAATCAACTGAAAATATCTAGTAAAATACCAAAGTGTAGACTATACTCTAACATCATTAGGACTTGCCTATCAGACGTTGATTCTATTCATTGTCTTTTCTCTTCTCACGACCTTTGTCCTCATTTCCACTGTCAGTAATAACCACCACCCAACTTCCTTAATTCCACTGTCATCTCTTGGTTTTACTTTCTTGACTAAACCACAATCCTGGTTAAATTCATCTCATTGTCCACTCCATTTCTCTAATTGTGTTAAAAATAAAACACTTGATTAGACAAACCAATTGATTAGATTTATAATCGTCTTATGCAATGGGACCCTTCATATCCTTGGGAACTTACACTCTTCTGGCTCCTGGCTTTTTCTTTCCCATTCCTTTAGAAAGGAGTTGCTGAGATCAACTCACTATTATCTCACTATTTCCCCACTCTCCTGAAACTTCTAAAAGTACATTTCATCCTTATTGTCAGCTGAAGGCCACAGTAACAGCCAGAGGAAATTGAAGCATTTAGAAAAGAATTTCCACAAACTCCCACTCACCCAACATCTGTAACCATTTATCCCTCCTCCTATTACTATGGATGAGCTGTTTATTCTCCTTGTTAAAGCCTAAATTTTGTGTATTCTTATAGCATTTATACAAGAAATGTGTTTTGTTAATTTTCCATTCTCTTTTTTGGCAAGGATCATTTTTATCAGCATGAAAAACCTTATTTTTTCCATTTAAAAAAGAACCTCTCTCATCTCTCTGTTCCATTTTTTAAAAGAAAGAAAGGAAGGAAGGAAGAAAGGAAGGAAGGAAAGAAAATCCGTGGAGTATTAATGCAAAGCTGGTGCCTCCAGTTTAACTCATTTTCTACTGGTTTAGAACATATCAATCATGTTTTTGGTGTCTACCACCTCACCGAAAATAAACTTGCCAAGACCACAGTTGACCTTCACAGTGGTAAATCAAAACTGAGTTCTTCATTGCCCAGTACAAAAAACTGTCAGGAGCATTTGATTGAAATACATTTTCCATGTGGCTTCCAAGACCTTATTCTTTCTTGGGTTTCCCCTCTAACTCTGTCTCTCGCTGTTCATTTATGTCTCCTTTCCTCTTGATCCCTAATTCTGAATGTCAGTCATTTTCTTGATGAGTACATTCTGTCTCATGGCTTTAAATACCATTTACACTGATGATACCTAGATTTTATCTCTAACCTCTGCCTCTACTCCCAACACTAAGCTCTTATGCCCAAGGCCTGTTAACATTTCAGTTTGCCTAATAAACATCACAAAAATAATGCATCAAAATACAACATTTGATCTTCTCCTCAGCTATGCTCAAACCACAGTCTTTTTCTCCTCAGTTATTCGAGGCACATTCTCATTTCTCGGGCACAAAAACATCAAAACCACCTGAACTCTTCTTCTTCTCATACAATGCTACCAATTTGTCAGCAAATTCTGCCAGCTATATCTTCACAACCCATTCCAAACGTCTCCACCTAACACTGTTTCCTCTCCTATCCGTCTTAGTTCCATGATAAAGTGCACAGATTACTAAAGTTGCTTCCTATCTGGTCTTTCCTCTCTGAGTCTTGCCCCTCTTCAAACAGTTTTCAACACAGCAGCCAACATCATCTTTTTCACCTGACAAACCAATTGTCTCTTTAAAAGGCTTCCAATGGCTTCCCATACCTCAGAGTGAAAGTCGAAGCTTGTACTCTAGCCTACAAGGGTCTGCACAGGTGTGCGAGTTCTGACCCACGACTGGACTTCTGTGCTATTTGCTATCTTCTTTTATGTCCACTTCCTGTGGCCTTTTTTGCTTTGCTTGAGTGTAGCAGACTTATATCTCATAATTTTTTACTTGTAGAGTTTATACTGCTACCAGGCTTCATTTCTACATAGCTCTATATGGCCTTTCCCTTAATTCCCCCCCCCCAGGTAATCTCATCAGGGTCTAGTGTGATTCTTTCTCTATATGACTCACAATTTACGTATTTCCTATAGCTCTTTCTTATATGTTATTTAGCTTATGAAAGTCTTACTCAGTTTTGTCTATTTTCTCTTAAAATGTAAGTGCATAATAAATTGTAGCAAGAAAAAAAAATGAAAAGGATGATAGACAGTACCAATAATGTCAAGAAATATCTGACTATTTAAACACTCAAAACAAAGGGAAAGAATGGCAAGGCAAAATCTCAATGCAGAGAACTGATCATAGGTAGTAGAAGATCCTTTTGTTTGGAAAATACCTACTTGTTACTGAGTTTTGTCTCTCAGTGGGCAAGCTTGTGCAAGTACAGTGAATTACAAGGCCAGCGCCAGGGCCAGGGCCAGATCCTCACATTTTCTCCACTCTTCATCACTAACTTAATGAAGGTACTGTGAATAATATGTAGCCAATTTTTAGGTCTTCAATTGTCTATAGCGTGAACTAAGTTAATGAATAATGAGTTAAGGGTTAATTTGGTATCAATTCCTGGACTCTGGTAGTGATATAATAAATGGCTAAAATATAAAATGCATAAGAATCTGGCAGCTCTCTACGTATAATTCTGCTTATAATTTTTAATTAAAAAGTTTAACAAACAAATTCCCTATATTGTTACTCTAGGACTTGAAAAGAGATAGCTTTCCTTTATATTTATATTTCAAAGTTCAGTGTGTATAAAGGTATGATAAAAGTTACCATGGGGATTGTGCCAGGACCCATCCCATCTGTCACCACCCACTGGTCTCTTCTGTTTTGCATCCAACCTCTTCACACAGTCATTTTACCCATATCCTACTCCAAGGTATAGCTCTGCAAATCCCCATGCACCCTCTTCAACTTGCTAGATAAAGCCCAGCCAGATCCCACATTGTGTGTCTTAGCCTACTCTGGCCACCAAAACCAACGTCTAGGCCTCTGCCAGGACCCATCCTACCTACCCCAATCCACATGCCACTGTCACACCATATACAACTTTTCCAGCTAGCCAAATATACCCCCACACTCAAGGTTACCCCATATACCATCCAAATCCCCTCTGTCCACATGACTTCATTTCACTCAGTCTATTTCCAACCTCTAGGCCCAATACACTTGGACAGCCTCTCTTCTACCCCAACCTGCTCTGTCCATGTCAGATTTAGAACTAGTAAAAGAAGTTAGCACATGCAGATCTCATAGCAAAATACCAAAATGATGAAAGACCAGGCCAATATTTTCTTTCCCAAACCTATCAGTTCTGTAGAATGATTTATCAATTGAAATTACTTAGACGAACATCAGAACACAGAATTTAAAAACAAAAAAAATAAAAAAAAGGTAAATGTCATCTAAGAATTCAAGAATTTAAAGAAGATGCAAAGAAATAGTTCAATTAAATTAAGGAAAAAGAGTTTAAGGAGAATAAACATGTGAGTGGCGCCTTCCCCCACAAAAAGACACAAACATAAGGTTGACAGACATGACAAAGATGATTCAGGACATGGAAAAATAATTCAACAAGGAGGTAAAAACACTGAAGAAGACTCAAGTTAAAATGAAGATGGCACTGGAAAACCCAATTTCCCAACTAGAAAACTCAAAGAAAAGCCTTATGAGTAGACCAAACCAAGCAGAAGGTAGAATATCAGGAATCAAAGATAAAGTAGAGGATATAAACCAAATAAGGAAAGTATGTGAAAAATTAAACACACACACACACACACACACACACACACACACACACATACATGCACATGCACGCTAGCGCAGCAGAAAAGGAACATGCAAGAAATGTGAGCACCTTGGAAAAACCAAACCTTTGAATTATAGGCATAGATGTGGGAGAAGAATCCCAAGTCAGTGGCATAGATCAGATCTTCAACAAGTTCATAGAAGAAAACTTCCCCAAACTCAGTAAAGACAGCCATACAAGAAGCACACAGAACACCAAATAGACAAGACTAGAAAAGAAAATCCCCACAACAAATAACACAAGTGGTTAAAATGATAATTATATACAACAAAGAGCATATTTAAAACTGTAAGAGAAAAAGCACAATTTGCATATTTTTTTAAAAATCAGGATAAGAGCTTATTTCTAAATGGAAATTTTGAAAGTCAAAAGAGCCTGGAGCAATGCATCCAAGTCCTAAGACTATGAAGGCCAGCCTACACTAATATACCCAGCAAAACTATGTGCCATAATTGAAAAAGAAACTTTCCAAGATAGGAAAAGCATAAAAACTTTATTTCAAACACAACAAACCCAAGGAAATTACAGGAAACAAATTTCATACCGAAGAGTAAGGAGGAGTATATTAGAGGTCTAAGAAGAAGAAAAGGGGAGAGAGAAATGGTGTAATTATATTATAATATCAAAACATAGAAGAAATGATTTAAAAATCACTTTTTTAAAATTAAAAAATAGGAATGATCCATTTACGGGAATATTCTAACTTTAACAATTTTATAGCTCTTGCATTAAAAATAACATACAAAGCATGTTGAGTATTTGGGTCAAAGGGCAGTCTGAACTTGAATGACTAAATGTTTATGTTTTATATACAAATATTTATGATATATAAATTCATACTAAGAACTCTACAGATAATGGATTTTCATTTTAATTGAATCCTACATAATATCTTTTCTCCTAATATCAATATGTTTTTGGCCCAATATCATTCTCTGTATATTTAGCAAGGAAGAACAGGATGGTCTTAACAACAAAAAAATCCGTCCCAACAAAGAACTGCAGTTTGATGTCATACAATGTATTTTATGTATATTCACTGGGTAATAATTAAATGCTAACTATTACCAGAAATGCATGGCATAGCACCCAATGTTTTGAAACTTAAAGTCTTTCTTTACCAATATCTATATGCATAAAAGAAAATGAGAATTTTGCTTAGATCCTGATACCAGACTTGTACTCTGGCCTAAAGAAACTATAAAACTAAAATTAAAACATGAGATGAATGTTTTCAGGCATTGAGTACAGACAGCTTGTGACTGTAATTATTGAGAAAACAACACAGGATGCCTACCACAGTTGGATAGCTTCCTGTTTCTGAGATATTTACCCAATCACACAGCTCAGTGGAGTAGAGCCAATGTAGAGTCCAGTGGTCTCACTTAGCACAGGAGGGAGATGGGAAAGTTTGAAACTACAAGAGCGGCTAGAATTCCTGGGATAGGAGATGAAGGAGCTTTGTGGAAGGTAGAGGTTCTTGACTACAGGAGAGACTGTGAAATCTAGCATGGGGTGGCTGCAGTATGTCTCAGAGATGTATAAAGGCACAGAAGCTCTCTTTTTACTGGAACATCTTTGAATATTGGTCCAGTCTCCCTGTTTGACTTAGTCACTTGGTAGGACTCCAGAAATACTGGGTTTAAAGAATGATAACCACTATGGAATAAGGGATGTGTGGAAGGATAAAAGAAAGCAGAAGATGATCACTAACAACAATAACACAAGGCCTGCAGGAAAGTAAAGGCTTTTCCAATAACAACTCGTGTCCAAACAAAACCTAACTTTCAAAGAAGACAGGAAAATAAACACAAATAATTCTCACAACATCCAGCATAAAATAAAGTTGTTACAGGAAATAATATATAAGATCCAAAATCAAGGAAAATGAAATCAATAAAAACAAACAAGCAAATAAACAAGAGGTTTGATTTAATAGAAAAGACCCTTTAAAAGTTATAATAATATTCAAAGACAAAAAAAGAAAGATGGATATAAAAATAAATAGATGAGGAATATCAGCAGGAAAATGGAAACCAAAGAATTCAATTTTTAAAATTTATAATCATATGTTAAATAAAATATTATGGGATTTACTGAATTGCATGCCGGAGATTATCTATATTAGCAGCACAGTGAGCTTAAAGACAAAGCAATGGAAATTATGCAGTCTGAAAAATATAGAAAAAGATACTTAAAAGAATGGGGACAGAGTCTTGGGGACTTGTAGGAATAGTAACAAGATATTTGAAAAATATGTAATTGGAATTCTGTGAGGAAGAGAGAAAGTAAGTACAGAAGAAAAAGTAAGAAATGATTATAAGTTCCAAGAAATTTGATGGAAATAGCAATTTGCAGGCCCCAAAGACTTAGGAAACCTAGATCAAAATAACTTGATGATAGCCAAGCATAGAAAAAAAGATACATAAAACAGAAAAGTCATGGATTAAATACAAATAAATAAATTGCACCTGTATCTAGCCAGAAAGTATATTTTACAGGTCCCAGTATAGAAATTTCTAGCCAAAAAAATATAGGTAAAGAATGAATTAAAAAAAAAAACCACTAACCAAATTTTTATACATAGAGTAAAATTTCCTTTACAATAAAGACCAAAGATGACATTTACAGATAAATCCACTCACAGTAAATTTTCAGCACTATGGGAAATGCTGAGCTAAGTGAAAGAATACTGCATGCAAGCGTGAGTCCAGAGTGAAATGAAGACTCTGCAGGAAGGAGTGGAAAGTACCCAACATGGCAAATAGAAAGGTGTAGGTGGCTATCTGTCTTCCTCTTAAAAATCTGTTTAAAAGTTTACTAGAAGCTGCCAGGCGATGGTGGCACATGCCTTTAATCCCAGCACTCGGGAGGCAGAGCCAGGCAGATCTCTGTGGGTTCGAGGCCAGCCTGGGCTACCAAGTGAGTTCCAGGAATGGTGCAAAGCTACACAGAGAAACCCTGTCTCGAAAAACCAAAAAAAAAAAAAAAAAACAAAAAAAAACAAAACAAACAAACAAAAAAAGTTTGCTAGAAGCTGAAATCAAATTTATAATGTATGACCTACTGAGAAATAGGGTCAAAACTGCTTTAGAAACTGTAGAGTAAAGGAAGTTGTCTACAGGTAAGAGTCTCACATGTTATGAAGTAGGACAACAGTTCTATCATGTTAACAAATCAAGAATACATAGTCTGTAGGGAGGGACTGGAGAGCAACAGTCCAAAGAGGGTCACTAAGTGTCTTATTCTGATAGCTGCCTTAGGATTGTGTGATAGGTACCCACTGGCAGATCAAGTGAGAGGGCCTCAGCCAAGTGTCAAGTACTTCAAGTGCTTAAAACAGGTGCTTAAGGCAGAACTTTTTCATGAACTGGTTCATGGCTTCTTAGCACAAAAAGCTGTCATGCATACATACATACATACATACACATGTACATATGTTTTATGTATTTTATGTTGCATAGATATTGTGCCTGCTTGTTTATCTGTGCACCATGTATGTACAGTGCTCATGGAGGCAAAAAGAGGGCATCAGGTTCCCCTGGAACTAGAATTACAAAAGATTATGAGTTGCTGTGTGAGCACTGAGAATCTCACCCTGGTCCTCTGGAAGAGCAGTAGAGCTCTTAACTGCTGAGCCATCTCTCCAGCCAGTTTCCATTGCAGCCAAGAAGTCATTTTTGTAATGATTTCTACAAACTTTTCATCTTACTTCCTAAAGATTAAAAAAAAAAGTAAAATAAGAATAGAACAGACCTTTTCTTTTCTTCGTGTTCTGAGGGCAGATGGCTCTTCATAGACTCTGTGCAGTAGACTAAATGATGCATTATAGCTTATTAGAGGAGGAATTTATAGATAGTTGTTCATTTCCTTTGCAGTGGTATTTTGTTCAATACTTTTTAAATATTCTTTGGTTACCTAACATTATTTATATCCCTTAGTAGTTTTTCTAACATCAGTGTTCACCTTATAAAATACTGCACTTGTTGACATAATTCAGCTCAAGCCTGGGGACTCGTGACATTCAAGGAAGTCCTGATCCATCAATTTAATTCTAGTCATTTGGCAACACTCCTTTTTGTTTTCATTTCTAGCTCTTATTTTTCCATGCATAATGAGAAAGATGAGTAATAGGAATAAGCCTGCTACTCAAACAAATACACAACATCGGTCTTTGGGAACTGGAAACCCTTCTTTTGTGTTGAGGTAAATCACTACCTGTTGAGCCACGAAATTTCATTTTCTCTGAGCCACTTCATTCACTTTCTCTTACCACCCACCCCACACACACATAAAATACACAGTGGTTCCATATTTCTCCATCACTCTGGAGAGCCATACCCTTCTGGGTCTCAATAAATCCTTTAATGTATTAGTCACCTAGTTAAATAGCAGAAATTCCTCAAAGTAGTATTTTTCCAGGGACTTTCTGATAGACAAACTGAAAACGTTTGTGCATTGCAAGAACAAATGAAGTTGAGAAGTACAACAATTCCCCTCTAAAAGAATACATAAAATCACATTTCTCAGACCAAGGCTTTTGAGACTGCTAAATTTGGCAGATCTTCAACAAATGCAGAGGAATTCAAATACTTATTTTGTTCATCTAACACATATACACTACATGTTGCATGAACTCTAACCTTAAGGATCTCACCTCCAGTGTAGAAAAAATGCATGCACACATGAACAGATATTTTCAATCCAAAGTGAAAAGTCAATTGTCTTATAAATCCCCCATGTACTGAAGAACTTAATGTAGTCTAGAGAGAGAGATCTGTCCCTTGCTCTTGGCTTCTGGTATAATCTCCAAGCTCAATCAAGCTAAGGGTATTGATTTGACTGCTCGCCTCGGGTAAGCCAATAAATAACAACGTGATTTAGGAAGGTGGCTTTGGGCCACACAACATCTGCTTCTTTCCCAGGAACTGCGGGCCGATCCAGTGTGTACAGTCCAGGAAGCTTATATGATGGAGCCTTAGTTAAAAGGCTAGACATAAGGACTGCAGTGATCTCCCTGCCAAAAGACTGCATGCACACCAAGACATTGGTGCTGGGAATGTAACTGTCTATGACCCAATGGGACTGAGACAAATAAAACTCTAAGTTTGGGCCTTTCATGAATGTTATCTTATTCCCTTCTTTCTTTGGCTGCTTTTAATCTTCGTTATCCTTTTCCAATAATAAATCATAACCACAACTGTAACGTCTTTCTGCAAGTACTCTTAGGGAATTATTAAAACTCCCCAAGCTTGCCATTGATCTTAGGTGGGAGGACTGTTTGGGGATGCTCCCTCTAACACTGCATCCTCGATATATCTTCAATGTTTTCTCAGGGTGTCACCTGGCTCAAACTTAACCCTGGCTTTCTCCTGGGAGTGGTTCTTTCTTGAGTGCACTGTCAAATGAAAGAATTTTTTTCTTCCGCATTCCTGAAGCCTCTGGACTTCCGGGTAGGATAAATGGTCTTCCTCACTGTCATTCAAAACCATTCTCCTAGCAGCTTTTAGAAAGTCTTTAGGGTCTGAGAGATGGCTCAAGCATCAGGAGCTCATACCCATCTGGCAGGGGACCTGAGTTTGATTCCCAGTACCCATGTTGGGTACTATCCCTATCTTTAGTAAGGTCAGTCTCCACCAGGGACTGTGACAAAACTTAAACATCCAGTGAGCCTTCCATTTCTGCAGGCTCCACATCTGAGCAGTCAAACAAAAAAATGATGGCTTGAACATACTTGATTAAAAACAATGAACTGACCCAACACTGAACATAGACAGACCTTTTTTTTTTATTTATCCCATAAACAATACAGTAGAACAGTTACATAAACTGTATCTTCATTATGTTAGATGTCAATGTGTTACCTAGAGATGGTTTTAAGCCTTTACTATTAATGGGAATCGTGAGTCCAGTCCTCAGTAGGTCTGAGGAAAGACTACATTGTGCTAAAGTACCAGGCACACTGTAAAGCTACAGAAGCATGAGAAGGAAGCTGCTTCAGCCTTTGGCAGCAGGGCCAACAAAGGCTTGCATGGAATCACAGAAAGGGTATAGGTAAGACTTTCTACCTTCAGACAAAATTAGTCCAACAGTTGGAGCACAGCCAGAGGAAAAGAGCCAAGAACCAGGAAGGTATGGGTAATGAAACAGAATTATGTCAGCAGAGAAAGGGAAGCCGTAAACCTGAGGAGGAAATTATTCCGTTACTCAGGAAGATATATTTGATTCTTAGTACCTCCAGACTTCAGAATTTTAAAACTATCAAAACCACCAGATTTTCAACCATCAAAGGAAACTTTCAATTAAAATGTCCTGAAATTTCATTGGCTGCTTTGGAGAGGCAATAAGTCTTCAGTCAGTTGAGAGGCATGAAGAGAGTTTGGGCACATCATTCAGAGGATCTTACATCAATCAAGTCAAGCAATCACTAGGGGTCGGACAATGTGGTTTCCAAATTCTCTCCTTTTCCTATGGTTATATACTTTAAAAAATTGTTCTTTGACATTTTTATTCATGTATCTAGTGCATTCTGATTACTCTCACCATCTATTTTCCTGTTTCCCTTCCATCGCCACTAATCTCCTTTCATCCCTACATGTCCCTTTTGTCCATATTTATGTATGTGATTTTGTTTTGTTTAAAGATCCAAAGAATCAGAAACAACTGATCTTGGGTTTAGAATTCTCTATTGGAGCCTGGTGGGTGCTGGGGATGTCTTTCTGTATGCTGTGAATGTGTTGCTCTGATTGATTGATAAATAAAATGCTGATTGGCCAGTAGCCAGGCAGGAAGTATAATATAGGCAGGACAAGTAGAGAGGAGAATTCTGGAAAGTAGAAGGCTGGGTCAGGAGACGCAAGATGTAAAGTACTGGTAAGCCACGAGCCACATGGCAACTTATCGATTAGTAGAAATGGGTTAATTTAAGATATAAGAACTAGATAGCAGGAAGCCTGAGCCATTAGGCCAAACAGTTTAAATAATGTGTGTGTCTGTGTGTTTATTTGGGTCTGAGTGGCTGCGGGCCCGGGTGGTACTGTAGATAACTCCAGCTACAGGAGGCTCACTGGCAATGACTCGCCTGATGACAGTGACCCCCCAATTTCCAGAATCTATCAGTAGCTGTCAGTTCACTAGGAAGGGAGTTCTTGAACCGCTTCCCCATCCATAGTTGGCTGTTGACAGGTCCATTCCTGTGCAGGCACAGTGCAGGCAAGTGCAGTTGCAGGGAGTTCATGATTGGAATGACCCTCTCGTATTCAGAAGATGGTGTCCTGTACCCCCTCCTCTTACCTTTGGGGTCTTACATTCTTTCTGCCCCTTCTCCCACAATGTTCTCTGAGACTTAGAGGAGGTGGTGCAAATACCCTGTTTAAGCATTCAAACTTGACCCTACTTTCAGCATCTTGAGCTGTTATGTACCCCTGTATTCATCACCTTTCACTGCCAAATGAGGCTTCTCTAATTAAAGCTGAGAGTAATACTTGTATATAGTCAAAAACTTAAATATTTAGAAGGTAGTTTGACACTCTGTCTACTTAAATAGTTGGTTTTATTCTAGGGCCTGTTTTTTCCTCTAGGATTGGATTTTTGATGGGAATTTACAGTACCAGAAATGGATTCACCCTTGTAAGCAAGCCTCAAATTTAATCGGAGAGTTGTTAGTTACCCCTATTAATAGTCATACCACCAAAGCATAATCGAGTATGCCCAATCTGCATTGTAGTTCATAGAGTTTACAGTTGTGTAAGACTTTTGCTGCCTTTTCTCCCCAAGCAGCCCATATAGCAGCTTATAGCACTGTGAAAGCTAGTTAGCAGGGGGAAGCTTCCATCTTGGGTTCAGCTTGGTTTCTATGGACCCTGCAATCAAGATGTCAGGTGTCTTCAGCAATAGGATCCTGTCGTCTAGTTTTGGTGGGCTACCAAGAGGGATGACAAAAGCTTGTATTGTTTAGGGGGCAGTTTAAAAGGAAGTATCCCACACTGGGCACTGGGATTTTTGTTTAATTATCCATGATTTCTAAAAGCAACCTTATTCGGATTTGAGAGCATTTCTCTTTAGGCCATTATATCATGTGTGTTTGTGTGTGTGTGTGTGTGTGTGTGTGTGTGTGTGTGTGTGTGTGTATGTGATTTTAAAATTGGCTTACAAGGTAGTAGATTTCAATATAAATTTTTCACATATCATTTGATTTACTTAGCCCTACCCCTTTCCTTTTTTCCTTCCCTGACTTCCCAGTCGCCACCATTCTGAAACCTTTCCACTCCTATTATTCACCCTCTCTATTTTCATATTTCCTACATTCTAGGACCCCTCTGTCTTAGGGGTCACCTTCTCATGCCCTTTTCTAGTTCCCTGACTTCTGTAGGTACTCCATGTCAGCCATCTTTAATTAGAACTTTAAGGCTAGGTTCCACATATGAGGGAGAATATGAAGCCCTTGTCTTTCTGGGTTACCTCAGGACAGTTCTTTCCACTGTCATCCATTTGCCTGAAATTTTGATCACTTCATGTCTTTTGACAGCTTATGAAATTCCATTATGAATGGGTATCATATTTTTGTGATTTATTCATCAGTTTATGGACATCAAGGCTGATCCCACATCCTAGCTACTGTAAATAGAGCAGCAATAAGCTTAGGAAAGCAAGGGTCCATATGTCTCGCAATAGCATAACTGGATCATAGGGTAGTTTTATTTCTAGCTTTTGAAGGAATCTCCATATTGATACCTATAATGACTGTAGCTATTTATACTACCAATGGATAATAAATATTCTTCTTTGCCAGCATCCTCATCAGCATTGTTTTTGTTTCTGTTGTGTTATTTTTTTTAATTTCTTAATGTTGGCCATTATGATTGGGTGAGATAGAATCTCAAATTGACTTTAATTTCCAATTCCTCATGGCTAGTGATGTTGAACTAATTTAAAAATGTTTATTAGCCATTTTTGCTATTTTAAGAACTCTCTGTTCATATCTAAAATGTTTGATTGTGCTGTATTTTTGATACTTTTTTATGTTCTTTGAATATTCTAAATGTTAATGCTCTATCAGTTGGATAGCTGAAGATTTTCTTCCATTTGTGGGCTTCCTCTTCATTGTTTCTTTTTGAGTACAGATGCTTTTAGTCTTATGAGGTTCCATTTATCAATTATTGGTCTATTTTCCTGGGCTACAAGAGCCCTAGTTAGAAAGTTCTTATCTGTGCTTATATTATTGCATATTTTCTTAACTTTTCCTCTACCAGTTTCAGTGTTTCATTTTTCACAGTCAAATCTTTGATCCGTTTGTTATTGATTACCATACTGTATGATAGACAAGGATCTAAATGTATTCTGCTACCTGTGGACATCCAGTTATCCCAGTAGTATTTATTGATGATATTCTTTCTTTCCACGTTTATTTTTGGTGTCTTTGTCGAAACATGGGCTGTGGTTTTGTGGACTTAAGTCTGGGTCATTTATTCTTTTCCATTGGTCTACATGCATGTACCAAATGCCATGCCGTGTTTATTACTATGGTTCTGTTTTATAACTTGAGATGAACTATGATGATTGTAGTAAATGATCAAGTTGGATTTATGGCAGAGAGAGACACAGGGATGTTTCAACATATACAAGATGATATATGTAGTAAATCATACAAATGAAATCAAAGAAAAAAATCACGTGATCATTCAATAGGTGCAGTGCAAGCCTTTGACAAAATCCAACACAACTTCTTGATAAAAGTCCAAGCAAGAACAGGACTAGAAGGAACATAACTCAAGATAATATGTGTGACTAACTCATTGCTAACATCATCCTAAGTGGATGTAAGCTTAAAGCAATCTCATTAAAATCAGGGTTAAGACAGAACTATCTACTTTCTCTACTGCTCTTCAGTGTAGTTCTAGAGGTCCTGCATTTGGGTTGTATTTTATTGAGAACTTTTGTGTCTATGTTCATCAAGTATATTGACCTAAAGTTCTCTCTTTTTGTTGTATCTTTACATGTATTTAGTATTAGAGTAATAGTGGCTTTTCACAAAGATTTTGGAAGTGTTCCTTCTATTTATATTTTGTGGAATAATCTGAAAAGCATTGTTTGTAATTCTTCTTTAAATATGATAGAATTCTGCTGTGAACCCATCTGTACCAGGGCCTTTGAGGTCAGGAGACTTATTGCTGTCTTAATCCCCTTGCCTGTTATAGCTGTGTTTAAATTATTGACTCCATCTTAATCTAATGTTGGTGATTGGAATCTGGAAATTCATTCATTTCTTTCAGATTTTCTGTTGCAGTCAAACACAGGTTTTAAAGTATTCCACAACAGTTTTCTCAATTGCTTTGGCATATGTTATGGTGTCTCCCTGTTCATCTCCAACTTCATTAACCTTTGTCTGCCCTCTCTTTTAATTAGTTTAGCTAAACACTTCATCGGTCTTGTTTATCTTTTCAAAGAACCAGTCCTTCATTTCATTGATTCTTTGTACTTTTTTATTTTTGTTTCATTACTTTCTGCATTTTTTGTTGATTTCTTCTTCTGTTTGGGGGTTGGTTTGTTCTTGCTGTTCTAAGTTCTTGAAGTGAATCATTAAGTTATTTATTTGAATTCTTTCTTTTTTTGTCAAAAATGTAGGCACTTAGATGTATACATTTCTCTTTTAGAATTTTTTTCAGTGTATCCCAGAGGTTAAAGTATGCTATGCTTTCAATTTTAATTCATTCCAGGAATTTCCTGGTTTCTGTATTGATTTCTTTAATGTCCTATTAACATTCAGTGGTGTTTTATTTAATCCCCATGAATGTGTGTATTTTCTAATGATTCCTTTGCTACTGGTTTCCAGTTTTATTCCATTATTGACAGATTGAATACAAGGATTTATTTTTATTTTCCAGTATTTGTTAAGATTTTCTTTGTGTCCTAATGTGTTATCTTTTAGAGAAACTTCCATGGGCTGTTGAAAATAACTATTCTGTAGATATCTGTAAGGCACATTCGACCTATGATGGCCTTTTAAGGCCAATATTTGTATCTTTATTTTTGTTTGGATGTCCTTTCAATTGCTGAAAATGGGGCATTGAAGTCACCTACTATTATTGTGTTGGTATTAATCTCTGGCTCAATGCCTAAAAGTTGCTGTCTTACAATATTAGCTACACCTGCTTGGTGTATATGTTTTTAAGACTGTAACATTGTTGTCGTTAATTGTTCTATTGATCATGATGAAGTGATTTTCTTTGTCTTTCTGATTAGTTTCTGTTTGAAGTCTATTTTGTCAGATATTCTGATAGCGATGCCTTATTGCTTCTGAGTCCCATTTACTTAAGAGTACTTTTTCCCATCACTTCACTCTAAGATTGTTGCTTCCCTTTAAGGTGATGTGTGTCTGTACAGCAAAAAGATGTATATTATTTCTTAATTCAGTCTGCTCACCTATCTTTTAATAAAGGAGTTGAGGCCATTAATATTTAAAGTTATCATTGAGAGGTGCTTGTTGATTGTTGTCATTCTGATTCTTTTCTGTTGTTAGTTTTCTTAATCTTACTTTACATACCAGCTATCTCAGAGTCATTTGTTTTCTTCAGTAATGTCATGGATATGTTTATCCTTCCTTTCAATCTAAAGTGTTCCTTCCAGTGTTCTCTGTAGGCCTGGTTTGATTGATCTGAATTCCTTTGGCCTACTTATATCATGGGAATTTTTTTCTTTCTTCTTCAACTATTGCAGATAATTTTGCCAGGAATAATAATCTGGATTAGCACCAGTGGTCTTCTAAGACTTCAGATACATCACTCCAAGGCCTTCCGGCTAAAAGTTTCCATTAGAAAGTCAGCTGTTGTTTTAACACGTTTGTCTCTATATTTGATTTTGGCTTCTCTCCTCCTGTTTTCAACAATACACCTTCTTTTTCTGTGTATTTTGTGTTTTAACTATAGAGTGACATGAAGAGTTCTTTTCTGGTCCTGTCTGTTTAGGGTTCTCCATGCCTCTTCTCATGCAAGTATCTCTTTCATAGTTTGAGGAATTTTTTTTATGATTTTATTGATGATGTGTCCTATGCCTTTGAGCTGAACTTACTCTCCTTCTATGCCCATAATCCATGGAGTTAATCTAATCACGGTGTGCCTAATTTCCTGCATATTCCATTCACAAAGTTTTTTTTAAACTTATTTTCTTTCATCGACTGATCCAGTTCTTCTCTCTTTCCTTCAGGCATTGATAGTCTGTCTCCTGCTTCATCCATTCAGTTGGTAAGGTTTTCCAATAAGTGTTTTGCTGAATTGTTGAATTTTTAATTTTCAGCTTCAATTCAGTGTGGGTCTTCTTCAGTATTTCTGCTTCTTTATTGAATTTACTTTATTCTTCTTCATTTCATTCAACCATTTGTGTTTTCTTGGACTTCAGTCAGGGCTTTATTTCTTTCCTGTTCAAGATCGTTCAAGACCCTTTTGAACTCTTTGAACACATTTGTGACTGTTATTTTAAATTCCATGTACTGATATTCATCTAAGCTGTCCTTTTGGGAACCGTTACTATAGGCTTAATGGTCTTGGGCATGGTATATTGTCTTTTTTTTTTTTTAAATATTTCTTTTGTTTTTGCCTTGGGACCTGGGCGTCTGGAGTTAAGTTGTTGTTTGTATCTTTTAATACTTGTTTGTAGATCATTTGTGTTGAATGAGAGTTCGGTTCTGTTTTTATTGCTACCCTAACTTGGCTGGTTTTGAACCAACTAACTAGGAGGTACTCAAAGCTCAGGTTTTCAGACACTCAGTATTGATTCCTGAGTATAAATGCTGGGACCATCCCAACTGTTGGCTACCTGGAGGTCACTGGTGTCTTAACAAGGTCACAGGGCAGGTAACCTGACAAGGTGAGCCTGAGGAAGACTTAACACTGGTGCTCAAACTTACGAGGCTGCTTGAGCAAAGTCCTGAGACCCAGAATCTTCCCACTGACTGCTACATGTATGGCTGTTTGGTCAGGGTCTCTGAGAAGCTATGCAGTGGGTTGTGACTGAACATTGGGTATTTTCACTGATTGCTACAGCCTTGTGTGTGATAGCTGAGGCAAAGTCTTGGGGTAGACATCAGGCTGTGATGGGGGAATCTTACTCATGGTTTCTGGAGCAAGGTCCCAGAGCAGGTGGCAGGGCAGGAGAGGGTTGTGGACAGTTACTTGTTCTTTATGTTTATGCCTTACCTGTCATCTGACACAGCCCCCAAAATAAATGAGGTTAGCAATGCTGTTCTTCCAGAATTGATGTGCCAGGACTTCTCTTTTGTGTCCACTCTGGCTTCTGTTCCCCAGTCTACAAAAAGCATGTGCAACTGGCAAATTTCAAATGTAGAGTAATTTTAGTACAGTGTAAAAAATGTCAGTATCAGAAGGCAAAGTTGGTAGGTTTAAGTGCCTAGTTAGATATTAGTTAATTAGCACAGGAGAGATTTAAAGAATGAGACAGTTTCTTCTGACTGCCTTTTCTCTCTCTCCTGTTCATTGACACCTCTTCTGTGTTGACAATTTTGAGTGCTTGCAACAGAATCTCCTCCCCCTAGTCTAAATAGAAAACACATGTCTTAACAACAATGCGAGTAGACATCTAGATAGACTAGAAAAAAAAAAGGTTAAAAATCAGTCTTGTTTCCAAGTTGTAATGTATTTGCAGATAGTCTATTTTGTATATTGCAACTGCTATCATTAATTAGCACAAATATAGCAGCTAAGACATTGGAGCTTGGGTCTCTCACAATTCTAGACACCATAAGTTCAAGCTCAAGGTGTCCTTGAGTCATGATCATTTTAAAAGCTGTAGAGGAAAGAAAACTTTCTTGTGCTTTCTCGTACCTAGTGACTCCAAGGATCCATTTTATATTCTCTGCCTCTGGCTGCATGTGGCCTCCTGCCCTGAGAGTCTGTTTGGCTTCTCTTTGTCTCATAAGAATACCAATTATTAGACACAGGGCCCCTAAAAATCCTTAAAGATTTGATTTTCAGATCTTTGATTAAAATTACATCTAATAAAACCCCATTCCCAGATAAGATCATATTCTGGGGTTCTGGGTAGACATAAAATTGGGAAGATTTTATTCAGTTCAGTCCTCTTGTCACAACTGAAACATGGTTTTATCTTGAGGACTCCAAATCTCTCTGTTAAACACACGTGATGGTTTCAGGGCTCCCGTTGCCACACAACATCCTTGAATGCACCTATGAGATGAATGTCTATTATATTATTATTATTATTATTATTATTATTATTATTATTATCTTACCCTCTCTACTTGCTCATCTATTCAAAGACAAAGAGTTCCAAAGTAGATTTAAAGTATCAAAGGCAGAATTTGTCACCAGTTCTTTATGTGGCTGTGATGGTTTGGAGCTACATCCTGGGCCTGTTTCCGTGAGTTCTCTAGATGGAAACAGCAGCTATTAGTCTCTAAAGGGCTTAGATGTAAGGGGTAATGGGGGAGAGCTGTCCCTGGACATCTCCACCAGTTCTCCCCAGGTTTCTTTGTCCACAGTCCCATGCTCTGTTTCAGAAGCCTGCAAAATAACTTTTCTGTGGTCCTCCAGCTTCTTTTTTCAGGCCTTGATTTTCCCAACTTCTGCTATGATTATATAATATATTATTTCTTTAATACATTCCTTGGCACATTATGCTTACAAAGGTTCTGTTTATCAAGCCTTGGCTGATACATATAAAAATGATACAGCAGTTTTCACGAGAATGTAAATTCTATAAAGAATATCCTAACAATCTTTTAATACGCTACTATGATCCTAGAACAGTTACCAGTGATATGTAGCATATACTAGGTGACAAATACATACAGCTTAAATGAATACATAATATAAAGCAGATTTGGGGAGTGATACAGTTTTGCAAATGCTGAACTTAGATCCATTTAAACAATCTAAGTATGTCTTTGAGGCAGCAGGCACTCAGATGAGACCTGGGGTAAGTATGCCATTTGTGTGAGTATAAAAATAGAGCTGTGACTGCAATAATGCATGAGATTCTGCTGGATAGTAGATAAAATGAGGGCATGATACTGGTACTATTAACCAAAGTAATGCTCAGAGACAAAGAAAACTTCAGGTAAGAAAATGTCAAGGAAACAACATAGGGAAGATCATTAGGTAGGAGAGAATACCAATATGGTCAAAGGCTAATTAAATGTAGAGAATATAAAATCTAAAATATGTTCGCGATATTTGGCAACTGTCAGTTCTCTCTGTCTCTGTCTCTCTCTGTCTCTGTCTCTGTCTCTGTCTCTCTCTCTCTCTCTCTCTCTCTCTCTCTCTCTCTGTGTCTGTATCTGTCTTTGTTTCTCTCTGTGTCTCTCTCTAGGTGTGTCTCTGTCTTTATCTGTCTCTCTGACTCTGCCCCGACGCCCCAAACCCAGGTGTTTTTGAAACAACGGGATGACCTCAAACATGAAACCACTTTGTTTGATTTGAGGCTTCCAATTTTGGAGTTAAAGGAGTCAGCCTACATTCCTAGCTTTGTTATTTCAGTTTCAGTTGCTGTAACAAAAATTCCTAAGGCGGGATAATTTATGAAGAAAAGAGTTTATATAAGCTCATGGGTCTAGAGGCTCAGAAGTCCAAGAGCATGGCATTGGCCAAGGACTTGTGCTACCTAAGTCCTGGCAGGAAGTGGGCAGACAAGTAGCACTTGCAAGAGAGAAGGAACATGTAGGCAGCCTCACTTTATAAAAACCTGCTCTACAACAAACAAGCCCACTCCCTCTAGAAAAGCATTGGTCCTTTTTAAACAATGGTCTTTTAAGTCAACACCTTCTAATAATGTCACAATGACTATCAGATTTCAACATGAGTTTTAGAGAGAGTAAAGCGTATTTAAGCCAAAGCAGCAACCAAGAGACCTGGATGGCTTCAGTAAGGGAAATTCTGTGATAAACTGAGAGAGCAAGTGTCTACTGACTGTGATGGCTAATCTTCATACCTTGATGAAATTTAGAATTACCTTGAACACAAACCTCTGAGGACGTCTGTTAGGGAGACTCCAGCCTAATGTAACTGAGAAGGGAAGACCCTCCCCCAGCCCCTGAATATGGATGGCATGGTTCCTTGGGCTTGGGTCCTGGGACTCAATAAAAAAGAGAAAGTGAGTGGAGCACTAACATTCATCCCTCTGCTTCGTGACTGTTGACACACTGTGACCAGCAGCTGCACCTTCTGCAGCCATGGCTTCCCTGCCTTGAAGGATTACAGCTCCAAATTCTGACCCAAAATAGACTTTTCCCTTCTTAGGGTGCTGTTTTGGTCAGTCTTTATTATGTTTTTCTACAGCAATAAGAAAAGTAGCCAGTATGCTGGCCGTGTATGAAGGGTTGGGGAGATAATGAAGTTGGTCAAAGTTCTTGCAGTGGAAGCACGAAGACCTGAATCCAGTCCCCAGAATGGACACGGTAAGACCAGCCATGGAGGTGCATGCTTATACTTTTAGCACTCCAGAGATGGAGATGGTAGATCCTAAGTGCTCATTGACTAGCCAGCCTAGTCTACTTGGTAAGCTCCAGGTAAGTAAAAGCACTCTCTCTCTCTCTCTCTCACACACACACACACACACACACACACACACACACACACACACACACACACGTTCACTGGCACACATGTGTAAGTGCACTGGAACACACACAAGCAGAAACAAAGGCATACACATGTTCACACACACAAAATCAAAATCAAACACACATTCGTGCTTGGTGTATATCTAATACAACCTAGACAGCTAAATTGAAAATGGTCACTTATTAGCTGTGAGATCTTAGACAAATTCAAAAAGGAAGTATTTCTATGCTCCAGCTTTTCAGCTATTAAAAATGAAATGGTAGCGATTCATGTATTTTTGTGAGGACACATATGATGCTATACGAATACAATGGTATATAAAATTATTATGGGATTCATAAAGATAGTGTTGGAACCCTGCTGCTCCTAAGGAAGGCAAGGTGACTGCAGGTGAGAAAAGGCGGCACACTAGTTATGGAAGTTCCCCTAAGGAAGCTGTAGTTCTTAGGAATCCATAGCACAGTGAGTGTGTGTAGTGTGGTGGGGGGACCTGAGGAAGGAATGTCTTTTCTTCAAGGAGAGAGAAGGGAGAGGGAGTCTGGATACAGACAAGCTTCTGGAGTACAAAAAGCAAGGTGGGGGAGCGTCTGCTTCATAGGCAACTTTACTTTTTCTAAAATTAGATAAAGGGTTCAACTACTGTTAGAAAAAAAAAATGTCCCAATGACGTAGTGTACTTGAAGAGTGGTGTGATCTGAGATTTGAACTATCAGTTGTAGGGAAGACTGTAAGGAGCGTATCCAAGACTGGTCAGCAGGGCCTGGGCTAGGTTTGAGATGAGCTACAGTGATTGTGGTAGAAACGACCTTAAGCTATTGTGGAATCTCTTAAGTGCCCACTCAGCATCTCCTGTTTCGAATGGAGAAAGAGTGCAGTGAATTGGTCAATGGCTGGGATTTTTTTTGCCAACTGTAGAAAATAGACAAAATAAAATAAAATAAAATAAAATAAACCAGCTAAGAGCACAGGCAGAAGTGTCTCTGAAATCTGAAACCCCAAGTATAGTCAGAAGGGAGCAACGGAGTTAGGGGGTGTTCATTTCTCCATCTGATTCCTGAGGAGCACGTCTGGTAGCAGAAGAGCAAAGGGGTGATTTGAAAGAACCAGTGCTTGTGTGCAAGACATCAATTTCTTTTTAGTTAGTGAGAAATTTCTTTCTTCTCATTCCTTAGGCTACCTCTTTTCTCAGGTCACATCAAGCTACAGCAGTGCTTCCTACCCAATGCCAATCCCCCTGAAGGTTCTTCTGGATGTTGGCCATTTGTCTACACTGTCAGTGCTAGAACATCCTTGTGCCAGCTTTCACAACCCACCTTCCTGCTGGGTTTCACAGTCTGCTCCAGGCACAGAGCTCATCAGTGAAACTGGGCACCCATGGTAAAGTCATTTTTTGATTCTCTGCTGTGTCCTCAGGATTCCAGAAGGAAGCATGGCACACACCCCTGCTACTGTTGGGACCCCTAACCCCAGCTTTGTCCTGTTCCAAAGATAGGTTTTCATTCTGGCTTGACTATTGCTTCTCAAACTACATTGTCTCTGGGCACTGAAGTCCTGCAAAGGGGGTGGGTAGGAAGTGAGTTGCACATCTCCTGGAAGCAAGGAATTAATCTGCTGCATACATGGGCTATGGAAGAAAAAGAGAAAGGGAAGGAGGCAGTGCTCTCTCACAAGGTGTCTTACAGGGTGTGCTTAGTTTGTATGCTAGACTACACTGGAGCGGAGGTGTGTGTGTGTGTGTGTGTGTGTGTGTGTGTGTGTGTGTGTGTGTGACTCATGAGAACAAAGATTTGATTTATTGGTAGAAAGAACTGTGTCATTTGTATTTAAAAAAAAAATCACCTCTCGTGGCAGGTAGGAAAGTGGCTAGGAGGGAGTCTGCACCAGTGACCTTTTCATCTGGTCTCTATATTCTAGGGTGAGAAATGCGTGAAACTGCAGCTGCTTTGCTCTGTATCAGGAAAATGTCTTCATGGTAACAGGGGTAAACTGAATCTTGAAAATGTCCTTGGACTTCAAATCAATCTTTGTTTGTTTGTTTGTTTCTTTCTTTTCTTTCTTTCTTTCTTTTTTTTTTTTTTTGCAATACCCTTATAAAGATTATCTCTTTATAAAATTTGTACATACAGGTGATTGAAACATGATGGCGTTGGTTATATAAGAATTTCTGCAATGATGTCATTCCTTCACAAAGAAAACCATTTGCCATAAAAATATCCCTTGTACATATTTTGTTTCTTCTTTTATCAACCTTACAAAGTATTTCAGTCATATTCTAAGTCTTAAAGCTTCCCAAGGAAGATCAAAGTTTTATGAGTCACTCAAAATAGAAATTGTTGACATTATATATAGTAGAAATTACCTCAAATTACTCTTTCCTCTGATCCATGCCCTGGGGACACAAGACCTCACCTCATCCACAACCAAATACCCCTTCTCCTCGAGACATACAGCTATCACCTGAAATCTCTAACAAAATCCAGTAACATGTCATCAGTTCCCCTAGCCACTCAGTCCAGAGCTCAGTGCATCAAGAATTGTTTGAAAAGACATAACTTCAAATCTAGGCATAGTTGAAGAAACTGTCACCTGAAATACAGCTGAATAAAATCTGAAACTTTCCTTATTCAAGTTCCCAGTGTTGAAATCTCCCCCTGGTGGATTTTAAGAGTATGTATTTTCATAAGTAGAGTGAGACCTTTCCAAGAAAATAAATGCTTTAACATTACAGGTGTGAAATTGGTTCTATCGATCTCTAAGATATTGTAGTTATTTAAAAGCCTCTCATCAAAAGAACTGTAAAAGGAAAATATGGTAATTTGAGTTTACATTAGTGTTATATGCATGTGTGAATACAGAATTTCTAATCATTCCCACTTAAGTTACTACTCTTTAGTGAATTTGAGGCATAATGGACCAAACATGCTAATTTCCCACTTTAGTGAACAGAGGCATAATGTTTCAATCAGGGAGAAGTGTGTTCCTTCTCCAGTGACTCTGCCATCTGCCTATCATCACCATGGCTATAGCTGTCAGTCAAATCAATGAAAGTCCAAGTAGAAAGTCCCTAGGCCACTTACAATGTGCTATACTTGAGCTAGGGCAGTGGTTCTCAATCTGTGGGTCATGAACCCTTTGGGGGTCAAAGGATCCTTTCACAGGGGTCACCTAAGGGCATCAGAAAGCACAGATATTTACATTATGATTCATAACAGTAGCAAAATTACAGTTATGAAGTAGAAACAAAATAATTTTATGGTTGGGGGTCACCACAACATGAGAAACCATATTGAAGGGTTGCAGCAGCAGGAAGGTTGAGAGCCTCTGCTCTAGGGGATTCATTGTGTTAACTGATTTTTTTTTTCCAGGAGTGATACTTCTTTATTACTGGGCATACATCTTGGCTATGATTTCATGGAATCCAGGCAAGCCATTGCCAAGCCGTTCTCGGCAGTTTGCCTTCTCTCTGGTGTCTCAGCTCACCCATTATGAAATACACATTTGCTGGAGAAGGGGCAAAGGTGAGATATGAAAGGAGCACAAGAATCAATTAGAAAAAGCTATGCAGAAATTCTCTTATGAGAGGAAGCAGGCAGCAAGGACAGGGACTTGAACACAGATGATGCAAATCCATCTCCTTGCACTGACCACACAACCAATGCAGAGGTGAGGACCAGGTCAGCAGTCTATGGATAATGAAGTTTCTTTGGCAAATACATTCCCATATTTCATCAGTCTTGCCTTTCTTAAAATATTGCTATGGTTGGTTTTTTTCCAAACTTTATTCAATACTTATAATTATAGGATTATGTGGTACCTTTCATGTTTCAGATAAATAGAGGCAACTGTTAGATTCATTGAGAAATGCAAGAAACACGGGAGTAACTGAAATTTGCTGTTTATGTGATTTCTTGGCATGAGACCTATCTTTTGATAATGTGAGAGATGAGAACTCGGCAGTGTGGCATGGCCATTCTGATTACACGCCGTGCGGTAGACAGCTAAAGTCAAACCCAAGCCCTATGTCCTTTAGCTGTCTGACTTGGACCAGTTACTTAGCCTCTCTGGGTTGCAGTTTCTCATCTACAAAATGGAAGCAGCCCATCAAAACATCCACACAGTGTAGTTGAAAGGATTAAGGACAGTGTCTTAGAGTTTCTGTAGCTGTGATAAAACACCATGACCAAAAGCAACTTGTGGAGGAAAGGATTTATTTCATCTTTTAACTCTGAGGTCACAGTCTGTCACTAAGGAGAAGTCAGGGCAGGAACTCAAAACAAGAATCTGGAGGCAAGAATTGAAGAAGAAGCCATTGAGGGATGCTGCTTGCTGATTTGCTCTCCATGGCTTGTCAGTCTGCTTTCTTATATCATCCAGGACCTTGGGTCTAGGGGTGGCACCACCTACAGTGGGCTGGCTTCTCCCACATCCATCATTAATCAAGAAAATGCCCTACAGACTTGCCTACAGGCAAGCTAATGGAGGTATTTTTTTTCCATTTGAGGTTCCTCTTCCCAGATAACTCTAAATTGTATCAAGTTGACAAAAGTCTAGCCAGGATAGATGCTAAAACTGTTCATACAGACCATAGCTTCTTTTTTTTCATACGCTAACAGTATCATTTTCAGACATTATTTTAAAATTTGTTACTAAATTGAACTGATTTCTCATTCAACTGAAGTCTTTGTCTCTGTCCAGTAGGGAAGAAGGCAGAGGTTAATTCTTCATTTTTTTTTGTGCTTTTTTTTTAAAAAAAAAAATCACATCTTCTTCACTACATTAACTGTCTTCAACTCCTGCAGAGGCGTGAGAAGAACATTGGTGGATGGAACAATTCCTCTTTGAGCCAAGCAGTTATTATGCTGTCTGCATTGGCACCCACTGGCTTTGACATGTTCTCTCCTCAATTCTGCTATGAGTTGGGAAACATTTTGCTCTCCATCCCTTTCCCAAAGTCCCCTTCCATCAGCCTCTATACCCACTCAGCTCCTGCTATGATTCACAAACTTCCTGCCTGTCCAAGTCACTTCCTGATGCCACCTGTCTGCCTGGAATACTGGAGCTTCATTTTCCTCTACCTAAGGCGAGGGAGGAGAATATGGCCTCTGCCTGCTCTCCGTGGGGATCAAGTCGATCACTCTAACAATGAGCCTCTTCCTTATCTTTAAATTATCTAGCTGAGAGTGAGACAGCATTTTCCAGGTCTTCTCCCATCTCAGGAGGAACAGTCATGCTCTGGGGGTGATTTCCTGAATGCCCCCATACTTCATTGATGGTATAAGCAATGGCTTCCATCTTCCTTCCTAGGAGAAAAACAGTGCTTTTAAACTCTCTCTGATAAATAGTTTGTCTTTTAGTCTTCCTTTCTACTCTTACAAGTGGGTAAAGGTTGGAGAGAGGGAGAATAACACCTATGGAAGGTAAATGTGTTTTCCGCAATGATCATCCTGAAGGCTTCACTGGAAACCAAGGCAGATTGTCTTTGTAACATGCACATAATTAGGTTGAATTGGTGAGGATGGCAGTTAGACAAAAATCCTTATGATGTGGGTAGACTAAACTGACTTTGGTTTGATTTTGATAAGGGTGATTAATACTAGTTATTTTAGCTGAAGATGTGGCATGTCCAAACACCCCAGAATGGAACATAGTTCACTGTATTGAATTATAGAAATGGCTGCATAAGAAGGAGGGAAATTAAAGGATAAGTCACTTATCTACAGTAATTGCTCAATAATTTTAAAAAATTGCTCAAGAATTAAAAATATCAAATGCCAGATTTCCTGTTATTAAATTTTTAAGCCATAGGGAAAAATCGACTTCTTAAATTTTTTTGGTAGCTCAACAATAATGTTACACTGCAATCTATACTTTATAAACATAAGTTTGTGATATCTAAATGCTTTATATGATGCCCAGTATGTATCAATATTCTAAACATGCCATATGTTTGTTCTGCTTAAGTACTCTGCCAAGTAGTTGCACAACTATCTCTAATTTATGAATGAAGAAGCTGGAGCACAAAGAGATCAACCACCTGCACAGGATAAATAGATAAGACATGTAGCTCAGTACTGCAACACAATGATTGCTTTCTTAAATACATTCATGTGATTCACATCGCCACAGCTATCTTGTGAGGTGGGAGTTACAGACTGACAAGGAGCTGAGTGAACCCTTCAGTCCTTGCTTCTGTTCTATCTACCACTTTCAGCTCTGTACATTTTGTTGGTTAATCAATTTGCATCGTAATATGTTAATTTTTAGAATTAGAATAACACTAATAATTATTAGTGTCATTTTTACTGACAGTCAAAATAATAAAGGAGGAAATAAATGAGCAAATGCTTTGTTAAATAGGGCAGACACTTACGGCCTGGAGTTGCTTTTTTTAAAAACTATTTTTTTTTAATCTTTCATTACCTTTACCTTAAAAGGCAATACATAGTCATATCTGAACAAATAGAAAATCTCTACGGAAAGGAAAAGAAAGCACTCATCATCCAACCACCTGATGAAAACCACTATGGATATCTTTGTCACTGTCCTTCCAGGCCTCTACATACCTAGGTGGGGACTGTTTGCACCCATTGCTATGTGTCTATTACTCCTATCTGAATGAAGTGCAATATCCTATTTTGGAATAAGAAGCATCAAGATGATCAGGAAAAGCCACAGTGACTGATGTGGCTTCCTCTCTCCAGCTCCTCACTGGCCTGGGTAAGCATCAGTGATTAAAGTTCTTTTGTTTGTTTTGCCTGTTTGATTACCCTTCAAGTTATAAAATCAAGTTTATAATCTGTTAAATAAAACGTATATGTCAATCTATATTCACTAAAACGTAGGAAGACAAAGTCCAAAGTAGCCTCTTCAGGATCTGTACCCTGAGACCTGACCCACCTGTAACCTATTGACTTGGATTTCCACCCTAGACTCCGCCCTCCACAGTAAGCAACACCATGTACACTAGCGTAGATATCTTGGCCTCATGGTCACACCTCCTCTGCATCATCCTTTCCTGAACAGTTACCACTTGATTTAGGCATAGAAGTTCTGGACCTACCATGTGGCCAGCCCACTCTGGCCTTGGAAAAGAGCTTGAGCTCTCCAGGTAAGGAATCCTGGAATCATTAAGAATGCCATTTTGAATCTAGTTCAGATGGGGGCTTCTGTTGTTCTGAGCAGACAGATCACCAGCTTCATGAACTCTCTGTAGGAGACAATGATTAAAAGGAACCAACCACAATTTGTACCCAGAATGTTTAAAATTACATATTATTATTTCATTGTATGAGTGTTTCCTTCCTGTAAGTCTGCGTACCATGTGTGTGCCTGGTGCCCATGGAGGCTAGAAGAGGGCAGATCTCCTGGAGTTCCTGATGGTTATGAGCACAATGTGGGTGCTGAGAATTAAACCCTAGCCTTCTACAAGAGCAACAGATACTCTTCACTGCTAAGCTACCTCTCCAGACTCCCAGATGTGTTCTAACTTCTGATTTTAGTGAGACAAAATAAACACAGATGCAAAAGGGGCAATGGGGCATCACCTCAGTGTGCCTGAACCTACATGTCCCCATTGCTTTCTGTTGCTGTGATAAAGACTGACCAAAAACAGCTTGGGGAGGAAGGAAGTCATTTGGCTTAGAGGTTAGACTCTACAATTTAGGGAAACCAAGGCAGGAACTTGGAGCAGGAACTGAAACAGAGACCGCTGAGGGGTGCTGCTTACTGACTGTTAGGGTGACATTCAGCTCCCTTTCTCATACAGCCCAGGTCCACCTGCCTAAGGTCCAAAGTGGAGTGGGCCCTTCTACATCAATTAGCAATCAAGAAAATACCCCCACAGACATGCCCACAGGTCAATATGATGTGGGCAATTCCTTAACAGATGGTCTTTCTTTCCAGGTGTGCCAACTGGACAAAAACTGAGTACCACGCTACACCTGCAGGTATCTACACAGTAGCTGCACACATGCTAGACTTCTGGCTGGAGCAACCTCCATCCCCAAATGTGTGTTCCTTTATCTAAACATCTCTGAGGGGCAGCCAAGCATCACCTTTTTTTCCTTTTGGTCTAACCCTGTCAAATATGCCCACACCTACACCACTCTGCAGCACTCATCTATTTTTCCTTCTTAGATATATTACTAAACACAGCTACAAAACCTGTTTTTCTACCTGTTTCCTCTTTCTTCTTCATGAGAATAAGAATTTGGTTAACCTTTCTGCCACTCAAAAAGTAACTCAAAACAGTGCCTGTCACCTAGTGGGCATTCAATGAAATTTTTTATTACGTTAATGAATTAATTGCCAAGTTATATTTACAACTGCATTATTCATACATAATGGAATTTAGAAACTAATTTCCAGTTACTTCTAATAAAGAAATAAGGACAAAAATATGAACATACCCCCATGCAACTATGAAATTAAGTCTATTCTGCTCTAGTGTCAATTTTGTACCCATAATAATATCAAAACATAGAAGTAAGTTAACATAAGAAACAAGGTCCTAGACCAGGGGCAGAAGCCATGGAAACTTGACTGATCTAGACAGTACACAAAAGCTGTTTTTCTGACTAGTCAGGTGACTCCACTGGACTTTCATGTTTTCTGACCTCCCTCTGGATAAGGGCAAAACCAAACTGTCACGGGAGCTGCTTCCTCCAGTCTTCCTATGCTGTGTGGGAGAGGAGGGCAGAGGCGCCTCAGTGCTTTAGGACACCTGAATGTAACAGTGATTTGGCTGGTATAACCTGGCCCAGACTCCCGTTTTAACATATTTAAGATGGGCACAAAGTGGCAGTACCCAAAGAGTACTGCCACTTTAAGCTTCCTTCTGCAAAACTGTCTTCTCTTCCACACTCAGCCCTTTGCCTGGCTTTGTGTTCTTTCATATGGCTGGTGAACCTGATTGGCACCTGTGGCCTGCTCAGAAAGACCAGCCATTTCTTAAGGAATGGGTGAGTTGCTGTAAGTATTTAAGTGCTCTGAGCAGAATCAAACATCATTTGAGGTATCAAAAGAAATAAAAATGTGGCTTTGTTACTTTGAAAGCATTTTTCTTTTGTGATTGCCACTGGGTGGGGGGGAGACAAATAATAGTAAAAGAAAGGTTTGAATAAAATGGTTGAAACTAATGCTACCCATCTTAAAGTCCTTAAATAACAAAAGCTTTATTACAGAAAAAAAATGTATTCTTGCTAAGAGCTATCCAAAGTAATACAGGTGGCATGTGGCCATTTCTATTCCATTATTTATCCATTAATAATAATGAATACTTTTGTATATGTGTTGAATGTGTGTGTTCTTAGAAGCATTATTCAGCAGCAGAGAATCCATAGGGAAGAATGAGCTGTTACACCGTATGTGTCTTTTCTGAAAGCACAAAAGAGACTCTAACACGCTGTTTCACAGAAGAGGCAATAGGAAAATCAGCAGGCCAGTGGGTTTGCTAAGATTGGTGATGAACTTCACCACAGGCTGCCTGGGCTGCTGTGAAGTGATTGGGCATCCCTGGGAGATGGAGTCTAAGGTTGCTGTTTAGCCAGATAGCCACTTTGTACCCTAGTAACTTTCTTATTAGACTGTCATCTCATTAACTGCTTCATGCCAGATGGTCCCCAAGTGCCACATACTCTACTTTGGGCCATATTGCTGAGTGATGCTCACCCCTTACACTCAGCTTGCTCCCATCTGCCCAGACAGGTGTTTTCAAACACGACTGAGGCTATTGAGTACAGAGTATGTTCCAGGAAGTGCCTTTGCCCCTGAAATGCATTAGAACATAGGTTCCAACTGGAAAAACCACATTAGCAAATTTTTTGACAGACAAAGAGTTTGAGCTTGTGATAATTACTATTTCACCAAACCAACTGAGACTGGGGACTACAATTAAAAAGAAATGATCTTCCATGTATAATGGCTTTCACACTGCACGATACTATTAAATAACCATCATTAGCTACTAAAGCATGTACTGCTCCTTTCCCAGATCCCTTTCCCTGCCAAGAAATTTAAGACCAAGAATGATCAATGAATGGTCAGCACTGTAAATGTTGATACAGGACATGCAAATCGAAAATTTTCAGAATGATTTAGATGTATGAGGAAATGTTAATTATGGTGATATCACCCAGACATCCAAGTTCTTCTAAAGACCCATATTTACGTCTTTATATCTACAATTCATGGGCTAGTACAGAAAAAGGAAGTATCTTTAAAATAAAGAACAAGGAGATTTTAGGGTAGTTTCTCAAGTATTTTGCTAGGTTCTGGGAACAGAAACCTCAATAAAACAGTTTTTCTTCTCAAAAAGCTTCTACATCAGGGTATAGACAAATAGCTATGAACCAACAGTACGGTGTGATGGATTTAATAAACAACTGTACACCAGGTTCAAGACTGCACAGGGGAGTTTAGTTTTATAATGATGGAAGGAAGAGTCTGCTTGAGGACCTACAATTCTTGTGTGGGCCTTTTCATTCTTGTCTTTTTAGAAAAAAAAAAAAACAAACAACCCTTTTTCCTCTCTACAGATGTATGTAGCCTGGAAGAGGCACAGGAAAAGATGGTCACCAAAGACATGAGAGCTTGAGGATGGGCAGCTTTTCAAGGCCTTAGAGATATCAGTTCAAACATTAGACAGGGCTCTTGGGTCCCAACTTCACATTACATTACTTATTCTAGAAGTGCCCTTTGCTTTATCTGCTCCTGGGGCAGAGAGTCACAGACACAATGATGAGACATACATGGCTGAAGAGGTTTAATAAAAGAAGCATGACTTATAGCCATCTCAAATGCTTTTTAATAAAATAAAATTCACATAAAATCCATAATTTTAGCCATTTAAGTGTGTCATTCAAGGGGGTTTGGTACAGGCACACTGTTCCGAAGCTACTACCATTGTTAAATTCTAAAATACTTTCCTTGCCCCAAAAGAAACTTTATACCTGTGCCAGTTACTTCTTCCTCCAGCCATTGACAATCATTAATCTACTTCCTGTCTCTGTATTCTAGACTAGTTTGTATGAACTGAAACAAGTAATTATTGCCTGTTGAGACTGGTTTCTTTTATTATTAAAATGTCTTTGAAGTTCATCAGTATAGTGTTTAATCAGCATTTTATCCCTTTTAAAGGAAGAGTAATATTTACCGATTAATGTGCCATATTTTTGTTCACACATACATCAATTGGTGACGTTTGGGTTGTTTCTTTTCTTTATTTATCTTTTTTTTGTTATTGCTCCAATACTTGGTTTCAATTTTGAGGGATAAAGGACAGAGGCTGAAATGCTGGTTCATAATGTTTTTGAAAGATCATTAAACTTGTTTGCAAAGATGTGCCTCATGATTTTATTTCTATGAGCATGTATGAGTGATCGAATTTTCCCATCTCTTTGTTCACATTTATTTTTTTTCTTTTAAAAATTATAGCCAACCTATTGTCAAACTCCTTTTTGAATAAGTAGTACATCATCAAAAACCCTTCACAACCAGAAAGAGATATGCTTGTCCAGTTTTCTTCATTTGCATGTGAAGCCATAACTTAATTGAATAAAGTTTCTTTTTCTAAGTGAATTTAATGAAATTCTGACGGCAAAGCTGCCTTTCATAAACGCCCACCCCTGCCCCAGTCCCTATGATCAAAGCCAATGCCTCTAAACGGTGACCTTTGAAAAAGCATCCCAGAAATACAGCCGGGTGCTTTTGGTCAGTGGCTGGCAAAGACATCATCGAAACTATGTCCGGGGTTGGCAAGGAAAATACTCCTCTAGGACAAATCTCAGTTTTGTTTTTTAAACCCAATGGACATCACCCCCCACCCCCATACATGTTGTTTTGTACGTTCAGTTTTAGAAACATAACTCACTTCCGAGTCACATTCCACTTCAGACAAGGTGGTTTGTTTAGGTAAAGCAATGTCTTAAACAGCCCCAATCCTCCCAAATTTCGAATTCCACTCCAACATTTTTCTCATGAATAATTCAGGGTCTGTTGCACACACTCCTAGGGAGTCTGTGGTCATTGATTTTAATCTGACTGCCATCCTGGACACAACACGTGATTCTTTCCCTTCTGGCGCACTTAGTTTTGGAAACCGAAGCACCTATGTAAAAGTGATTGCTGGGAACAAGCAACTGGACGTTGAGTATAAATGTTTTACTTTTAATGCGGTGTCCAGTTTTGCATTCTGGACTGTCTGGTAGAAACAGCTTCCGTGAGTTTAATTTCAAATTTACCACCTCTTGAAGTAGATGTGAGAGGAGTGAGGGAGAAGAAGATAACTATGGAACAAAAATTGCAGGCAGCAAAGCTCAGCGTGAGCCTTGGACTAAGGCAGGCCAGTATTTCCGGGAG
>CABHPR010148257.1:6508-25284 GCA_902168415.1 Peromyscus melanophrys | reverse complement strand
TTTTTTTTTTCTTTCTAAGACAAAGTTGCATGTAGCCCAGGCTGTCTTCAAACTTGCTGTCTAGCCAAAGCTGACCTTAAAAGCTGACCTTAAACTTTCGATCCTCCTTCCATGTCTCCTGAGTACAGGTTTTGTGAGGTGCTGTGACTCAAATCCAGGGCTTTATATACTGTAGGCAAGTTCTCTACTGAGCTCCATCCCCAGTCTTCTAAATACCTCTGAATACCTTGTATTGGCATGAAATAAATATGAATCATGTAAGGTGCTCCAGTGGTCCAGGATCAGCCTAACTTATTAAAAATATATACATATAATACAGGGTGAAGAGCTAGCACTTGCTGTTCAGATCCCAGCACCCTTGTAACAAGGCCAGCATGATACCATGCATGCCTGAACCTCTAGTGGGAGATCAGAGACAGGAAGGTCTCTAGGGCTTGTTGCCCTCCAGCTTCCCTGGAAAACTTGAGCACATGTTCAGAAAGAGACCCTGTCTCAAAGGAATAATGTGAAGACTGATGGAGGAAGACACACAGTACCCTCCTTGGGTCTCCATGTGTGCACCCCCCCACCCCCACACTCAAACATACACATAGACCACACTTATACAGTTATAACACAAAGTGTAATGTAAAAAGGAAAAAAAAAAGTTGTAGGATAGTATGGACTGTGTAGCAAGAATTTGTCTTCTGGGGCTGGAGAGATGGTTCACCAGTTAAGAGCACTTGCTGCTCTTTCAGAGGAGACCCAGGTTTGGTTCCCACTACCTACATCAGGCAGCTTCCAAACACCTGTAACTTCAGTTCCAAAGAATTTGATGCCCTCTTCTGGCCTGTATAGGCACCTGTATACCCCTGGTGTACATACATACACTCAGGTCCACACACATACATATAAAATAATAAAATAACATAAAAAAATCCTGCCATAAAAAACCCCTCATTAACCAAAATAAATAAATATACAACCAACCCAAGCACAGTGGTACATACATGTGACCCTGGCACTGTGGAGGTAGAGGCAGGGGGATCAGGTGTTCAGGGTCCTCTTTAGCTACATAGTGAGTTTGAGGCCAGCTTGGGCCACATGAAACCCTGTCTTTAAAAACAATATTCCTGCCTGGTGGTGGTACATGTCTTTAATCCCAGCACTCAGGAGGCAGGGGCAGGTGGATCTCTGAGTTCAAGGCCAGCCAGGTCTACAGAGTGAATTGTAGGACAGCCAGGGAGACTGAGAAAAACTCTGTCCCAAAAAGACAAAATAAATAATAAACCCCAACATTTTCTAAATTTCACTCATTTTTTTTCTTCTGTTTGAAAACTAACCAACTTAGTGATCTTCATCATTATCATTGTCATCATCATTATTTTTATTGTTATTATTATTTGTTTTTTTGAGACAGTTTCTCTGTGTAATCCCAGCTGTCCTGGAATTCACTCAGCAGCCAGACTGGCCTTGAACTCACAGAGATCCACCTGCCTCTGCTTCCCAAGTGCAGGGATTAAAGTTGTGCACCACCACACCCAGCTTCATTATTTTTTAATGAAATGTTTAAATTTACTGAGTTAGTATGTTACAGTTCTCTTCTTTAAATTAAACTTAATATAAAAGGTCTATTCTGAAATTATTTTTATTTTTTCCAAAATTTTATCCAGGTGTGGTGACTCATGCCTATAATCCCAGCACTAGAAAGACTGAAGAGAGAGGATTTTGTGAGTTTGAGGGCAGGTTGGACACCATAGTGTATTCAAGGCCATTTTTTATACTTAGTGAAACTTTGTGTCAAAGAATGCCACAAAGAGACTGGAGAGATGGCTCAGTGACTTGAGAGCACCTGCTGCTCTTGAGAGGACCCACTGGGTTTGGTTCTTAGCACCTACATAATGATTCAAAACCATCCATTACTCCAGTTCCAGGGGTGCTCACCTTCTCTTCTGACCAGGTCCTCATGTGGTGCACATACATACATGTAAGCAAAACACTCATACATATAAAATAAATACATTCTTTTTTTAAAAAGCCTAAAAAAAATAGTACTCTGTCTCCAAATTTAAAGAGCAGAATTTTGAGATGTTTCTTTGAAAGAAGAGTTCTTGGATGTCATATTTTATATGGTAACTTATTAATGCTGTAAAAAGTTAGGATAAGGTTCCTGCCCTGTATGAGTTCCTGCCCTCACTGCTTTTGATGAACTGTTATATGGAAGTGCGAGTGAAGTAAACTCTTTCCTCTCCCCCCCTCCAAAAAAAAGTTAGGATATAGTCCTAACTTTTGGACTGTATATGGCTGTAGCTCTTCTATCTTTTGGGAAGATGCCAAAAATAAAATCAAGGAGTGCTAGAACAAGGAAGAACTTCCGAGATATCATGTAACCTAACTTCCTTATTATTTAGTCTGGGATTATGAAGACTTGCACTGAATTAGGTGTTAAGGTACTAGTTAGTTGGCAGAGCCTACTTTAGAGCCTGTATGCCCAGCTTCCAACTTCTCAGCCATAATTTTATGTCACATCTCATACTGACATGCTGTTAAAACTCCTGACCCAACCCAAGGTTTGCCTCATTGCCAGGATCCAGTGTATTTTTATAACTGTTCAGATTTTCAGGACTACAACCCAAATTAATGGGAAGTTTTGACTTACTGTGTTTTCAGACTTTTCAACTATAGTGAGTGATGTTACATTGCCCCATTTCTGACTTTGGAAAAGGCACTAGAGTCTTCCCCCAAAGCATGACAGAGTATAGAAAACATTGGTTTTTCCAGACAGGTCTGTGTAACTGCTCTAGCTGTCCTGGAACTCGCTTTGTAGACCAGGCTGGCCTTGAACTCACAGAGATTCGCTTGCCTCTGCCTCCCAAGTGCTGTCATTGAAGGAGTGTGACACCACTACCCAGTTAAAACACTAATTTTTAACATCACTTCTAAAAAGAAAAAATCTATGGGAAAAGAAGTTAGAAATTTTAGTAGAAACCAAGGAGTTTATTCTGAACTCTTTAGTTTTTGCAGTGTTGGGAATTGAACCCAGAGCCTCATTCATGCTAGGCAAGAACACTGTCATTGAGCTATATCTTCAGCTCAATCATTCTAAAGTATTGAAAGAATCTACATTTTATGTTATTTTGATTTTCTGAGACAGGGGCTCTTCATTATGTGCAGGCTGGCCTTAAACTTGCTGTGTGCCCAGGCTAACGTCAAACTTTCACAGTCCTGCCTAGTCCTTCTGAGTGCTGGGATTACAGATAAGCACTACCACACTTGGCTTAAGATGGATGTTTAGCTTGACCAACTAGAAAGTGGTGTCATAGACTTAATAATGTTTTTGTTTTTTAATAGTAAGCCTTCAGTCCAGAGACCGAATAGGCACCGGAGGACAAGTTGTGGATTGTAGTCGTTTGTTTGATAATGATTTACCAGATGGGTAAGTGAACATCATCAAAGTCATTAGAGAAATGCCGGAGTGCTGCCCTCAAGCTCGTTATCAGGGAGTTGGTGTTAATGCTGTACTTTAGGAGTTTCTGTGGTCAGTTCCAGCATGTAGATTTTTCTTCTGCTTGGAAATTAGAAAGACTTGCCACAAATTGTGTTAAATATCATTTTAAAAAGAGTTTTGAAAAGGAGACAAAGGAAAGTTCTTGGCAAATATTACTCTCCTGTAAGTTTCTTTATTTAAAGGAAAAATTTTTTTCTTAATTACCTAAAACAGGGCATACAAGTATTGCATTTGAATAGTGTTGAATATTATTTTAAGGTGTGTTGCTATTGTTTCTGCTCTGGAACATTTGTTTAATGATGCAAAGATGTGTTTGATTAAATAAAATGAACCTGTGGTTAGGAGGCTGAGTTAGCAGCAAAGCTGTCAGGAAGTGGTAGGGAGGAGCCAGGTGGAGAAGGGTTTTTAAGGAGGGGCAAGGAGAAGCATGAGGGATTTTTGGAGGATGTGAGCAAGGAGAGAAGGTGAGCTACTTGCTAGTCAGCCTTTCTGAAGAGCAGAATTCTGTCTCAACCTTTGAATCTTGAGTTCTTTAGAGGGACAGAGGTTTAGTTAAGTTCCTTTTTTTTTTTTTTTTTTTTGAGACAGGGTTTTTCTGTGTAGGGTTTCTTTTCGCCTTTCCTGGAACTCACTCTGTAGCCCAGGCTGGCCTTGAACTCACAGAGATCTGTCTGCTTCTGCCTCCCGAGTGCTGGGATTAAAGGCGTGTGCAACCACTGCTGGCTTTAGTTAAATTCCTTTAGTAGCTCTGAAAGGGTCGGAGCCTGAGGGAACAGAGTTGCAGTTGCTGATTTGGAAAGCCGTGGCTTAAAAGGCAACAACAATTAAAGAAAAAGACAATTGGTATCCAACGTGGGGTGCCAACCTTATTGTTTGTTGTTTTGCTCTTTTGGGGTACCTGCCACCCAGCTCCCAAATAAATCACATACGGAGGCTTTTTCTTACTTATGAATGCCTGGCCTTAGCTTGACTTGTTTCTTGCCAGCTTTCCTTAACTTAAATTATCCCGTCTACCTTTTGCCTCTGGGCTTTCCCGTTCTGTTCTGTAAATCTTACTCTTATTCCGTGGCAAACTGTGTAGCTGGGTGGCTGGCCTTTGGAGTCCTCCTCCTCCTCCTCCTCCTCTGGCTACTCCATTTCTTTTCCTAGATTTCTCCTTCTGTATATTCTCTCTGCCTGCCAGCCCCGCCTATTTCTCTTTCCTGTCTCACTTTTGGCTGTTCAGCTCTTTATTAGCCCATCAGGTGTTTTACACAGGCACAGTAACACAGCTTCACAGAGTTAAACAAATGCAACGTAAACAAAAGTAACACAACTTAAAATAATATTCCCCAACAGAGAATAGTGCTTTATTTTTATAGGTAAGGAAAAGAGAATTGGGTAATAGTAATTGTAACATTATAAAGTGTATTTGTCGATAACTATACCAAGCAATTCATGTACATGATGTCATTTATTTCTCATGGCAGTAAAGACAGTGTATGTTCACTGTCTTTGATCGCCTGGGTTCTAGTCCTCATACTTCTGCTAATTAATATTATAACCTTAATTTATTTAACTTTTGTGAGCTTTGCTACATATTTAACAAGATGATTGGTAAGAGGCCAAGCTCCACAAATTGGTGCAAGGGTTAAAAGAACTCATTCACATAAAGCAGGTCAATATCTTGCATATCACCAATGCTTAATAAGCCAAGTGCAGTGGCACACACCTTTAATCCCAGCACTTAGGAGGCAAAGGCAGGCAGATCTCTCTGAGTTTGAGGCCAGCCTGGGCTACATAGTGAGTTTCAGAACAGTCAGAACTACATAGTGAGAGCGAGTCTCAAAAAAACAGGAACAAAACAAACAAAAAACAAAAAAACAAGTACTTAATATTCTTAGCTATATTTTTTTCTGTTGTTACTACTACTGTTATTCTCATTATACAACAACAAAAAATGGATATCAATATATAAATCATTTGCCAAAGTTCATATAAATAAATAGGGAAGCTGGATCTTGTGCCTGAGTCTTTTCATGAATTTTTTCATATTCTCCACTTTTTATGCTAATTCTGATACTCAACTGATTTTTTTCCATAAATTTCAAAGTATTTTTAGATAACTTCAATGAAGTCTAACTTATAAGTTGTACCCACTTACAGTAAGTAGATGTAGCTAATTGGTTGACTTTTAGCTCAAATTATTTGTTTAAAATTGTATTATATTTATTTAATTTTGTGAGTATATGTGAGCCATAGTGTATATGTGGAGGTCAACAGACAACTTTTGGAGATTGGTTCTCTTTTCCTTCCATATGGATCCTGGGAATCAAATACAAGTCACTGCTTGACACAAGGACCTTTATCCACTCAGCCATCTTGCTAGCCTTTCTTATTTGGCAGACATTTTATATACAAGTTCTGGTGTTTGCATATTTGTTTAAACTGTTAAAAATTCCTAAAATTGTTCTAGGAATAGTGACCCATTCCCATTAATCTCAGTGATTGGGAGGTTGAGGCAGAAGAATCATGAGTTTGTGACCAGCTTGGAGTACATAGTGAGTTCCAAGGAAGTGTGAGTTGTATAGTGAGACCCTGTCTCAAAAAACACCAAGTTAGGGGCTGGAGAGATCGCTCACCAGTTAAAAGAGCTTGTCCCTCTTACTGAGGACTCTAGTCAGTTCCCACTATACACATTGGGTGGCTCACAACCACTTGTAACTCTGGTTTCAGGGGATCCAACATTCTCTCTTACCTCCTTGGGTACTTGCACACACATGTACAAACGTAGATACAGATGAACGCACATACATGAAAATAAATCTTAAAAAATAAATCAGTTGATGCAGAGATGGGTTAGTGGTTAAGAACATAAGCTGTTCTTAGAGAGAACACGAATTCATTCCTCAACACCCGAGTCAGACAGCTTACAACACGTAACTTCAGCTCCAGATGATCTGATGCCCTCTTCTTGTCTTCTTGGGCACTGCACACATGTGCACATATAGACAGACACATTAAACATAAATAAAAATAAGGCCGGGCGGTGGTCGCGCACGCCTTTAATCCCAGCACTCGGGAGGCAGAGCCAGGCGGATCTCTGTGAGTTCGAGGCCAGCCTGGGCTACCAAGTGAGCTCCAGGAAAGGCGCAAAGCTACACAGAGAAACCTTGTCTTGAAAAACCAAAAAAAAAAAAAAAACATAGATAAAAATAAACCTTAGAATCAATTTAAAAATTAATATGGGGGGAGGTCTGGAGAGATGGCTCAGCAGTAAGAGCACTGGCTTCGCTTCCAGAAGACCTGGGTTCAATTCCAAGCACCCACATGGTAGCTCACAGGATTCAATACCCTCACACTAACAGATACAGGCAAAACATCAATAAAATAAAAATAAATAAAGAATTAGTATAAGGACTAGTGAGATGGCTTAGGAGGAAAAGGCGCTTGCCAACCAGTGAGCTTCACCTCAGAACCCACATAGTGGAGGGAGAACAGCTTCCTTAGTTGCCCTCAGACCTGCATACCTGTGTTGTGGCACATACACTCCCACACATATTCATGTAGCTGTGCACACACAATAAGTAAATGTACAGTTTTTTGTCACTCTCCCCCACCCCCACCCCCAGACAGGGTTTCTCTGTGTAGCCCTGGCTGTCCTGGAAATCGCTTTGTAGACCAGGCTGGCCTCGAACTCATAAAGATCTGCCTGCCCCTGCCTTCCAAGTGCTGGGATTAAAGGTGTGCACCACCACAGCCCGGCAAATGTACACATTTTTAATTGGTAAAATTAACTTTATAGATTATTTTAACTTTAAAAAATTTATGTGTAGATGTGTATGTCTGTGCATGTGTTCATGTGCCTGTTGGAGTTGGACTTAGACAGTTGTGAGCCACCTGATGTGGGTGCTGGGAACTGAACTTGGACCCTCTAGAAGAGCTGCAGTGCTCTTAACCACTGAGCCATCTCTCTAGTCCCTTGCTTTGGCTTCTTGATAAGCCTGTTAATTTTTTTTTTTTTTTTGAAAATGAGGAAGTTTGTGGTGTTCTTCACAGGGAAGTTGAGGATGAAGTGATCAATATTGAGAGAATATACCAATGTGAGAGTTAACTAATCTATTCTTGCTGATTATTATTGTACTACAGTTATAACCACAGGAGGACTATAACCATATTTTATAGTCATTTGGATGTTTTATTAGATGAAATGCCATAAAGAATTTAGGGATGAATGGTATTCTTTGTTTATAAAAATTAGTTTGGAGGATTGGCGCAGCAGTTAAGAGCACTGGCTTCTCTTCCAGAGGACCCAGGTTCAATTCTCAGCACCCACAGGTTGGATTGCAGCCATCTGTAACTCCAGTTCCAGGCAGTAAGATATAAGATACCCTCTTCTGGCCTCTGCTGGCACCATATGCATGTGGTGCACAGATATACCTATAGACAAAACCTATGTCATATTCTTATAAAATAAAAAAATAAAATTTTAAAACTGAGTTTCAGTAGGCTTATAAGAGCTTTTATATGCTTCCCTAGTAAAATTTAATTTTTTAAAAATTACAGGAATTTAGAAACTTTTAGACTGTTCTAATCCTTCGTCATTTGCTTAATTGCTGTAAAATCTGATAAATTTTATGGTTAATGTGTTAGTTCAGGCATTTACCACAAAACTCTTGGAAAATTATTGTCAATTTAAGTATTTTTAAAGTTTTTAAAAGTTCTCAGTTTGACTGATAGAAAAATATGACCTCAGCAAAATATCTCAGAAGCTCAGCATTCTGTAAACACTTCTAATGCGAGTTGAAAACGATAGCAGCCTCATTATGAACTGATCTTCGAGATGCCTTATTTCTCAGTGTCTTTATTGCAGTTGGGAAGAAAGGCGGACTGCCTCTGGAAGAATCCAGTATCTGAACCACATAACAAGGACTACCCAGTGGGAACGCCCGACGCGGTAAAGTCACGCGTGTTTTCTGTGCATTCCTCTCTGCTGTCTGTCACCTTTACTTGAGTTTCCCATTGCTTTACACTGGTATAAACCATTAGGTCTCAGAGCAGGTACTATTACTATTTTTTAAAAATATTTATATTTAAATTCTATTTTATAATGTAATTATAGTGGCGCGCATATATATATAAATAAACAAATTTTTTTTTTCCGGAGCTGAGGACCGAACCCAGGGCCTTGCACTTGCTAGGCAAGCGCTCTACCACTGAGCTAAGTCCCCAACCCCTATGGCTATATTTTAATTACAGTTACTTTTTTTTAGTTTTTGAGATAGGATCTTTCCACATAATCCTGGTTGTCCTGGAACTCACCCTGTAGACTAGGCTGGCCTCAAAGTCAAAGAGATCCACCTGCTTCTGCCTCCTGAGTGGTGGGTTAAAGGCATGTGCTACCATGCCTAGCTACTATTACATTTTAAAGGAAATAATGGTTAACAAAGACTTTTCACAGGTCCATCTTCTTACTTGTATGTCCATGGTTTTCAGTGGTACTCAGTAAATACTTACTGAAACAAATAAATGACTAGGTTAAACAGTCATTCCATTTCTGGCTATCATTTTATAGTTTGCATTTGAGTATTACTGAATGGCTGTTATGAAATATTTATTCAAGATCATCCAAGGGGGATGCTGTTATATCATGGCTAAGTAAGGTATGTGATCAAGAAAAGCCAAATGGAAGGTGTGTGTCTGGGAATTAGTGAGGAGATGGTGGCCTTGCAGAGGGAGAGCCTGAACTGGATTTTAACTGATGAGAGTTTGATAGAGCCCCTGTCTTTGTGGCATTTCCTGTGTAAAGATATCAGGATGCAGGCTGGAGAAATGGCTCAGTGGTTAAAGAGCACTGGCTGCTCTTCTAGAGGTCCTGAGTTCAATTCCCAGCAACCACGTGGTGGCTCACAACCATCTGTAATGAGATCTGGTGCCCTCTTCTGGCCTTCAGGCAAACAGGCAGAACACTGTACATGATAAACAAACAAACAAACAAATAAATAAATAAATCTTTAAAAGAAAGATGTCCAGATACAAGGTTGTTCTTGGAAAATGGAAAGGAGTGCTGTTAAAGCAGCTGAAAATGAATAAGGTGAATGGTTTACATTCTTTGTACTCTCTTTTACAAGTAAGAATGAAGTTGAATTGCTGTCTCTGCTAGTGTTTTATTGGTTCCCCTAGTAACTCCTGAGCAGGCCTGGTACTCAGAGTAAATTATTAAATGGTTTTCATTAGCTGTATCTACTTTTGATTATTAAGGATTGTTTAACTCACTGAAATCAAGCTGAGTTTGTTTTTCTGTTTCCTTTCTTTTGTCTGCTGCTGCTGTTTTGAAACAGACTTGGTGTATAGTCCAGCCCACCCTTGAACTCAAGATCCTTCTGCCTCATCTCCCATGGGCTGCATGGGCTGTGATTATATGTTTGTGCCACCACACCTGCTTAGAATTTTTTTTTTTTTTTTTTTGGTTTTTCGAGACAGGGTTTCTCTGTGTAGCTTTGCGCCTTTCCTGGAGCTCACTTGGTAGCCCAGGCTGGCCTCGAACTCACAGAGATCCGCCTGGCTCTGCCTCCCGAGTGCTGGGATTAAAGGCGTGCACCACCACCGCCCAGCTTAGAATATTTTTTATTATGTTATGATTGTCATCAAAGCCTTGCCATCTAAATATGTTTACATAATGTTTTATTTTTTGAGATTATAATAATTACATCATTTTCCATTTTCCTTTCTTCCCTCCAAACTCTCCCATGTACTATTCCCGCACTCTTCTTTCGAATTTATGGCCTTAAAAAATGTTGTTATATCTAGACGTGTATGTTCCTAAATAGAAACATACAACCCATTCAGTCCATACAGTGTTAGTTATATCCATGTTTTTATGGCTGACCATTTGGTATTGGCTAACTGGTTGGTGTGCTGTTCCCTGGGAGGACGATTTCTCCTGCTCTCATGTTCTTTAGTTGCCTGAAATTCTTGTTTAGGCTAAGGCCTCTTTAGCTGTCTTGTTTTGCCATTTAAAAATGCTTAGTTCAAAATTATATTTCTTTTTTGGTTTTTCAAGACAGAGTTTCTCTATGTAACAGCTCTGGCTGCCTTGAAACTCACTCTGTAGACCAGGCTGGCCTCAAGCTCACGAAGGATCCACCTGCCTCTGCCTCCTGAGTGCTGGGACTAAAGGTGTGCACCTCAAGGCCAAGTTGAAGCATAAACTGTTATGAGTGACAAAGAGCCGTACCTCGGAAGAGGTACTGTGTCCAAGGGCTGAAGGTCAGGTGACTAGGGCACATTCAAGGATTAGGGGAACCTGCTTGGTAAGCCATGTGGGAGGGAGAATGGTGGAAATCTGGTCTAGTGGCAGCTGTATCCAAGTCCTGTGCTTAGTGACTCGGGAGCACGTCTGAAAGCACGTGTGAAGTTGTAAAAACTTAGTTGAAATAGTACTTGAGTTTCTTTGGTCAGTAGGACTGTAGGCTTGCCCTTCCTAAGGTTCCTAAAGTCATGTTTGCTCTATTCTTCTCATCTCTTGTTGATGGACTCTGTTGTTATTATTATAGTATATGTGATATCTTTCTAAATTGTTAACCTTCTTACCCTTTGTCACTTTTCAATAGACCAGCGTCGGAATATTCTAGTCCTGGCAGACCTCTTAGCTGCTTTGTGGATGAGAATACACCAATTACTGGAACAAATGGTGCAACATGTGGACAGTCTTCAGACCCCAGACTAGCAGAGAGAAGAGTCAGGTCCCAGCGACATAGAAATTACATGAGCAGGACACATTTACACACACCTCCAGATCTACCAGAAGGCTATGGTATGGTAACAGCTAAGGGAACATTTCAACTTGCTTTAAGAAAGTCAGAAAACTAACTTTTCTCTTTTGTTTTTTTCAAGACAGGGTTTCTCTATGTAGCCCTGGCTGTCTTGAAACTGGCTCTGTAGACCAGACTGGCCTTGAACTCAGATCCACCTGCCTCTGCCTCCTGAGTGCTGGGATTAAAGGTTTGAGCCACCACTGCCCCGTCAGAGAATTAATTTAAAAAATTGTTATTGTTGCTGGGTGTAGTGGCGCACCCCTTTAATCCCAGCACTCGGGAGGCAGAGGCAGGCACATCTCTGTGAATATGAAGCCAACCTGGTCTACAAAGCAAGTTCCAGGTAAGCCAAGGCTACACAAAGAAACCCTGACTTGAAAAACAAAAACAAACAAACAAACAAAAGTAGGGTCTTATACAGCTGAGGCTGGCCTTGGACTCAGTGTCCCCAGACTGCCTTTTGAATTCCTGATACTCCTTGCACCCACCCAACACACACTAGGATTATAGGTGTGTACTACCACACTCTGCTTTAGAATTAACACTTGAAAATCAATAAGGCCTGGGATTTAACTTGATGGTAGAGTACTTGCTAGCATGCTCAAGGCCTTAAGAAGGTCCAATGTTCATCTTGAGTGTATGTGTGGAGTGGTCATAGAAGACACATACTACACTGGACATAGAGACAAGACAGAGAGAGTTACTAATTAGGATTTAGGGATTCTGTGTGAAAATAAAAGTAAATATAAAGCCTCCCAGTTTTAAAAAGTCTGTAATGGTTAGAAGACTGTCTAACCAACAGTTTGACTTTAGCTAGTTATTTATGAACCTTAGCTTTTGTGCTCATTTATAATAAAATGTGAGAAATACTAATCACACAGTTACTGTAGGCAACTTATGGAATAAAAGGAGACTACTTTGCAGGAGGACGCTATATAAAGTTATGGCAATACTATTGTGCAGGCTTATCTTAACTTAAACTTTTAGTGTGATTTTTGGGACAGATACTAACTTCCTTTCCCACTTAACACTGTAGATGTTAGCTCATGGTGACGCCTAGTGACCAAAATTAGGAATTACAGTTTCTAAGTTTATTTTTACTTGTAAAATTTTTTTAAAAACTGTGTGCAAATAAATGATTATTTTATTTTAAAATTAATTTTAGCCTATTTTTTTGAGAACAAAATTTATCACTCATTGCTGTGTCCCACAAGTTGGCTGCTGCCTACGAAGTGAGCGATTCCAAAATGGGAGACAGACTTGGTTTTGCTGTGTTACTGATCATATTATTTAACCTCTGAGAACCTACATTTTATCTTCTGTAAAATGAGCAGAATAATAGTAACAATAATGTAGGTTTGTTGCAAGACATAAATGATATATAATCTCCAAGGAAGCATCTGAGCATGCCTAGCATAAAAAGCAGGTAGGAAAACATGTCTGTTGTTGCTAACACTCACATCTTAGCAGTAATTCCCTTGGAGGGTCACTCAGATTGTTGGGAGAAAGGTGAATTATATTTTTACAGTGTATGTGTGTGATTTGGGTTCAGATGTTCTTTAGTAAGAATAAAATGGGCTGGGCAAGAGTGGTGCACACCTTTAATCTCAGCACTTGGGAGGCAGAGCCAGGTAGATCTCTGTGAGTTCAAGGCCAGACTGGTCTACAGAGCAAGATCCAGGACAGGCACCAAAACTACACAGAGAAACCCTGTCTCAAAAAAAAAAAAACCAAAAGAAAAAAATAATAATAAAACAGGAATAAAGTAGCTACCAAGGCTGAAATCATTGCAGCTGTCAGTTTTTTCTTAATGTTTGGGAGTGAATGCAGGCAGACACAGTCAGTGAACGTCTTCCTGCCCTTGCAGCTGTCCTCTAAGTTTGAAGCTTTTTATTAACTTCATTGTAGATCTACAAATATAGTTTATTCTACTTTTAGCAGTAGTTTTATTATCTTATATATTAAAATTTCTCACTATATTTTGTTAAAAGAAATCAAGTTTCCATGCAAAAGACAACAGCTAAAAAATAACACGTGAAGAAACCCTTTCACGGATTTTCAACCTTGGCCTCTCTACTGCCTGCCAGGCTTTGAGCTCATTCAGCTTTTGACGTTTTCTCTCCCACCATGCACTCTTCTTTCTATTGTGCTTTTTAGTCGGTTTATGACAATGTGATGTGCTTTGCTTACAATCAGGGTCTCTGTTTTATACCCTAGATGGCCTGGACTTTTGACAGGTAGCCCAGGCTAGACTTGGACTTGTCTCATTGCTTCTGCTTCCCGAATGCTAGGAATGCAAGTATGTGGTACCTTGCTTGCAGCCCAGGAAAAACCTTGATATATCTCTGTTAAGAAAAGAGAAATCACAAATTTGGGTATAAAATTGCCATAGTAAAAAATCATTAGCCGAGGCTGGAGAGGTGGCTCAGTGGTTAAGAGCACTGGCTGCTCTTCTAGAGGACCCAGGTTCAATTCTCAGCACCCACATGGTAGCTCACAACTGTCCGTAATTCCAGTTCCAGGGGATCTCAATGCACATAAAACAAATCTTTTTAAAAAAATCATTAGCCTATAAATCTTTTGAAAATGTAAGAAGCTCTGTTGAAACTTCCTTAAGGTGGCTAGCCTCTTCCTTTGGGCTGTCTGCTCACTTGAGGTGCTGGCTGTATACCATCATCACCATTTATACAATTGTTTCCAGAGGTTAATCAGATGATTTGTTTTGTTTTGAGACAAGGTCTCACTGTGTAGCCCTGGCTGGCTTAGAAATCACTGTGTAGTCCAGGCTAGCCTCGAAACTCGCAGAGATCTACTTGCCTCTGTCGCCTGAGTGTTAGGATTGAAGGTATGCTCCACCATGCCAGTCTGAACAGATAATTTGTGAAGCCTTTTTTCTTTTGTAAGAAAATAAACTGACAGTTGTAAAATGTTTATCCTATCAGACTGTCATATGTAATGGTGTTTAATTGAATATGAAAAACTGAGTATGTATTCCTTATTTTCTTTATTTACAGAACAGAGGACAACGCAGCAGGGGCAGGTGTATTTCTTACACACTCAGACTGGCGTCAGCACGTGGCATGATCCACGAGTGCCTAGGTAAGAACATATCTTAAGCATTCTTGGTTTTGTTTTGTTTTTTGTTTTTTTCAGACTGGATCTTACTATGTAGCTCTGGCTGGCTTGGACTCACTATGTAGGCCACACTGGCCCCAAACTCATAAAGATCCACCTTTCTCTACCTCCCAACTGCTGGGATTAAAGGTATGAGCTACTATGCTCGGCCCTTAAGTACTCTTCATACCAACCATGAATATCTGTTTCAACCAGGATTTCTTGATTTAAAAAAAAAAAAAATTTCTTAAAACAGTTTATGGAAAAGCTTTTTTCCTGATAGTGTTTCAGCTTGGAATTTAGTAGAAAGTCTAGATACTGACTCTAGTCTCACCCCCGTTTCCTGCTAGTCTTGGACTCCTTTCCCTTGAGCATACCTGTTCAAAAGTGTGGGTCGAACACATGTCTTCAGGAGTTTCAAATATAATTTCAGGAAAAGCATGCAAAACATACCCTTAAAAAAGAACAGTGGGGGGAGGGGGAAGTAGTCGAAGCTACACATTGTACACAGTGTAATCCTAGCACTTGGAAGCCTAACACGGAGGAAGAGGAGGAAGGGAGGATTGTGCACAAATACTGCCATTGAGCAACTTTCTTTTTCCTTTGAGATACAGTCCTTGGTTTTGCTTAGGCTAGTCATAAACTCCTCTGCTAAAGTGATTCTTACTCAGCCTCCTGAATGCCCATCTTGCCCGTGATTTATTATAATTTTGAGTACATTTATATTTCAGATAAGGTTTTCAGACACTACTTGAGTTATTTTCTAGTGAACATATACAAGTACCAAGTAGTCTTAGCTGAAGCTGCAAAAAAGATTTGAATTCTAATTGGAATCAACTCTGTGGTGCACATACACATTTATATAATGAGGGAGTTTTATGTACTAAATACCAGTTCAATCCAAAAAAGAAGCCACATCATTGGGGGGAGGGGAGTCAAGAGATCTTTCTTCCTAAAGCTTATATTCAAACCTCCATTATGTAGTTGAATCAAAAACAGATGGACTAGCTGATCTAGGGGTGCTTTGATACTGTGTCTGACAAACAAAATGACTATAATGAAAATATTTTACTTAGTTACAGAGTTTAGAATTAGAATCTTTTGAGGGTAACAACTCGAAAATGTGTTGTCATTAATCATTCTATCAAGTTTGCCATTTCTGTGTCTCTGCAATGGTAGTTTTATTTCATTTCCTCTCTCTTAATAAATGGAATAATTTTTAAATAGTAGTAGAGGGGTGAGTTTTATATTTATCAAGTTTACTGAAAGAAACCTAAGAACCTAAAATTTAGAACTCAGTGTTTTTTAAATTGTGCACTCTCCCACAATAAATTTTAAAATGTAAACAAAAGTCAGGTGTGGTAGTGTTCACCTTCAATCCCAGCACTGTGGAAGCAGAGGCTGCAGATCCAGATCTCTGTGAGTTCAAGGCTAGTCTGGTCTACATAGCAAGTTCCAGGCCAGCCAGGGCCAGATAGTGAGACCCTGTCTTAGAGAGAGAGAGAGAGAGAGAGAGAGAGAGAGAGAGAGAGAGAGAGAGAGAGAGAGAGAGAGAGAGAGATTGATTGACAGAGAGATTGAGAGAGAGATTGACAGAGAGAGAGAGATTGAGAGAGAGATTGACAGAGAGAGAGAGATTGAGAGAGAGATTGACAGAGAGTGCGAAAATGTTTTATGTTGAGAGCCCAATGGAGTTAGGTGTGCATATGTAATCCTAGCACTCAGGAATCAGAAGCAGGAAAATCACACACGTTTCAGGCCATCCTAGGATACATAGTGAGATTCTGTCTCAAACTAATAACAAAAGTTTATGTGGAGTATTGACATCTGTATTTGAATAAGACTTTGAATTAATAATGCTCTGTATTATTTTTCCTTGTCTCTATGCCCCAGTTATCTTTAAAAGTTGTATTTTGTCTTTTGTTTTGGAACACCCTTTAGCAAAGATCTTTTGTGTGGGAGGTTATAGTCCTTTAAAATATCAGGCATTCAAAGCTTGGAGAAATCTGCTGAGTCTTTAAAGATGGCAGCAAAGAAGTACGATGGGCTTCTTTCAAGAGCCTGTCTGCGTGGTGTATCCAGCTTAATCCTGCTGGAAGGTGCCCAGGGCACTCCAATAGCCTGGGCTCTTTAAAGTCCCATTTCATAATGGTTTGCTTTTCTCTTTAATTCTTGCTACTCATTCTATTGCATACTGACTGAAGTCTTGAAATGCAGACATGTCTTATTTTTTTTAAGCTTTCTAACTTTTCACTTTGTTAATTATTCTTCATTTGGGCATAAAAAATCATTTCTGGTTTTTTACTCTATTAATCAGTACTTTAAAGCTCTCCCATCTATCACTGTAGATTTACACAGTCTAAATAAAATTATATAAAATCAAATGCTGCAGTACATCAGTAGTAGAATGATTTGTCCTTTGGTTTTTGTCCTTGTGTCGCACTTCTACAAGGTCGACTGCAGTTGTGGGGTTCCAACCAGGGCTTGCACATGCAGAGCAAGCACTTTTCTGTTTAGCTGTTAAGTCCTGCTATTCTTACATCATTTTTATGCCACATAGTTTATAATTGTTTTTAATTTTTATCTTTTATGAATTTTTTTGCATGTTTATCTGTGCACCATATGCATACCTTGTGCTCATGGAGACCAGAAGAGGACATTGGGTAGTTACAGGTCGTTGTGAGCTGCTATGTACTATGCTATGTATGGTACTAGGAACCAAAACCAGGTCCAATGAGAGAGCAGCCAGTGCTCTTAACCACTAAGTCATCTCTCCAGCCCTTGTTTAAACATCTTTTTTTTTTTAATGTGCACTGGTGTTTTGTCTGTATGTATGTCTGTGTAAGGGCGTCAGATCCACTGGTACTGGAGTTACAGACAGTTGTGAGCTGCCATGTGGGTTCTGAGAATTGAACCCAGGTCCTCTGAAAAGCAGAGAGTGCTTTTAACTATTGAGCCATCTCTCCTCTCTCCAGCCCCTTATGTTTTCTTTCCTTTTTTTTTTTCTTTTTGAGACAGGATTTCTTTGTGTAACCCTGGCTGTCCTGGAACTTGAACTCACAGAGATCTGCCTGCTTCTTGCCTCCGAGTGTTGGGATTAAAGGTGTGTGCCGCCGCTGCCGCCACCACCACCACCACCACCACCACCACCACCACCACCACCACCACCACCACCACCACCACCACCACCACCACCTAGCTTGTTTAAACACCTTAAACATCACACCCCAATTATTTTCTTTATGATCTCTTGTACTTAGAGATCTTGTACTAATTTGTGGCCGCTAGCTTCTGAAGTTTTCATTGATCTCAGGCTATGAGGTTGTTACTTGAATTTGGTATGGTTTTTTATCTTTTGTTTGTTTGCTTTTGAGGTAGGATTTCACTCTATAGCCCTGGCTTGCCCAGAACACACAGAGATTTACCTGTTTCTGCTGGGATTAAAGGTGTGTGTGTTGCGGGGAGCGGTTTAAAGATGATACAGTCTTGGTGTATAGCCTAGGTTGGGCTTGAACTTGCACTCTTCCTATATCCTTAGCCTCTGAGTGCTGGGATTGCTTTTGTATGCCGCCATGCCTGATGCATTATTTCATCTCTATTATTTGGGATTCTCTGGTCCTAAGATGGGAATTTGGGGAGTTTTTTTAGACTTGCTTCACCCCTTTGAGCTCTCAGCTTGAGAGGTTCTAGGTCTCCTTTCGCAGCCTTGGTTCTGGCCTACACCTCCCCGGCTGCTTCTTAGGTCCAGCACCACAAAGCTCTTTGAGGCTTGGTGCTTTGCTTTGCCTTTTCTGAGGGTGTTTTTCAAGCTTTAGTTGTTGTGTAGCAGAGGAGTCTCTGGGATCACTTTAAGCAGAGGTCAGAATCATTGTTTGAAAAAATCTGTGAGAGCTGGAAATGGCCTCAGTAGCTACTGGACATCTTCACGTGCAGCCACCAAGAACTGGAGCCCTCTCGGATACTCTCTCCGTGGAAGGCGTTGACCTAGCAGGGCAGAGGATGAAAATCTGCAGTGCTGTTGCTGGTTTCTGAACAGCCAAAAGGGATCTAGGAACGTCCATGCCTTTGGGCACACCCCCACCAGCCACCTCAGGGTGTTCAGCTGTACTGTTCTTTACAGTCCTGGACATCCTTACCGTGTGTGATGCAGTACCAGTGGTCAGGGTGTTCAGCTGTACTGTTCTTTACAGTCCTGGACATCCTTACCGTGTGTGATGCAGTACCAGTGGTCAGGGTGTTCAGCTGTACTGTTTTTTACAGTCCTGGACACCCTTACGGTGTGTGATGCAGTACCAGTGGTCAGGGTGTTTAGCTGTACTGTTCTTTACAGTCCTGGACACCCTTACGGTGTGTGATGCAGTACCAGTGGTCAGGGTGTT
>CABHPR010148256.1:0-21117 GCA_902168415.1 Peromyscus melanophrys | reverse complement strand
AAGAAAGGAGGGAAAAATGAGTATTTTCTGGAAGAAGCAGTGGAAGAAATCTGTCTGCCCATTCCTTTTTCTCTCCTTTTAATAAACACAGTATTTCACTCAAAAGTTCAACTTCAGATTGACACTAAATTTGGGAAAGAGAGGAACTTACCAAAAAGTTTTTTAACTTTCAGCTTTAAATTTAGATATTATTTTCTTTAATGTATCTATGACCTTACCTTCTATAACATAAAAGTTAGAAATTGCATTAATTTTTTTCTAAACAAGGAAAATGATCATCTGTATGGATAAAATAATACTTAACACTCACTGAAGCCTTCCTGTGTACAGTCATTTCAAGAGCTGTGTACACCATATTATTTAGTCCTCAACAACACTAGGATGTAGCCATTGTTATTCAATCCCTTCTAAGGCACAGAGTAGGTTAAAAAAAACATATCCAGAACCATACAGCTTCTAGTTAGTAAAAATGTTTAACCCAGAAAATCTGATTCCAACACCCTCAACCAGCTTACTTTCATGTAACAAATACTTCAAACACTTTTGAAAGTAGTGTTATACCAAGCATGGTGGTGCATGCTTTCTAGGCCAGTCAGGTCTGCATTGTGGGTTCCACACCAGCCAGGCCAGGCAGGTCTGCATAGTGGGTTCCACACCAGCCAGGACTGTCAGGTCTGCATAGTCATTTCCACACCAGCCAGGCCAGGCAGGTCTGCATAGTGGGTTCCACACCAGCCAGGTCAGTCAGGTCTACATCGTGGGTTCCACATCAGCCTGAGCTGGGTAATGAGATTTTTACAACAGAGTCATGACCACATTTCAGTGGCAACATTGAACAGGACTGGAATAACTTTTAACTTTCAAGTGGGGAGATTTTTCTAATTTGAAAAAAAAAAAAAAGGTGAGTCTACTAATTTTATTTCAAAATGTCCTGTGATGTGTGATGTCTCATGAGCCTCGAACCACTAAACCACAAAGCATGGAATACTAATGACTGGCAGCAAATTGCTTCCCAATTTTACCTGGGCTTTTTGTTGGATTTTTTAGGGGAGGAATTATATTTTATTTTGCTTTGTTTCAATGGTGCAAGCTAACATGGAGTAATTCATATACTACAAATCATTTTTGGGTGAGGTTTCCACAAATCAGTATCTCTCATCCTAGTCGGTCCATCCCTGCCAGAAGGATCAGAACAGGATCTGAAACCTGTCCAGTAGGATCAGTACCCAGCACCTGCTATATTGCCTGGTTCCATGGCTGGTACAGGACTGCTGCAGTCGCTAGGCCAGATCCAGGGGTGAGAGGCGGCTGTCACCAGGCTCTGGTGAGCCCTTCCGGACTGTCAGCAATCCCTTCACACCCTGTACTTGCTGCTCTTTAAATGGAGGCCTGAGTCTCCACCCCGGCTATCCTAGGGAGCTCTGCCCTCTGGTGCCTTCTGTTTGAGCCAGTTGTCAGGGTGAAAAGACAGTACCCAGCTTTCCTCTCTCCCTGCCACCCCTGGCTTCTCAGGACAGCTCTGTAGTTTCTAACCACTTTGTAGTTAGAAATTCTATACTAAACTGGGGAAAAAGGACTTTGCTACAATTTTTTTCTGCTAAAAATTAATGGATTAAAAGATTCCTGGATTCTGCAATTAAAAAAAAAACAATTCAATTTTTTTATCTTTCCAGACAAAGCCAAAAGAATGTCTGTCCCCATACACCTGTTACCAGAAGCAGTCATTGTTTTCCAAGGACTTTGTCCTCTTTGATTATACTGGTCATGTTTATAGGGAGCCTGAGCTGTCTTTAGTCACATCAGCCTCTGTAGATGACATTTCAGCTACGGAATATGTACTCTCCCAATCTAGACCTCTCCCAAGTGCTTCAGAAGATGCATAGTGACCACATTGTTTCAGACTGTGAGAAAGCGAAATCCTACATGGACACAATGTCACACTGCTCAGCCTCTGCCTCCCCGAGAGATTCCCTTCCTGAGGCAGAGGCTCCCCAAGACAAAGAGACCGTTTAATATTTATGTTCATATTCAGCTCTCTTAAGAGCTATGCATATGTGAAACGCATCGAAGTTAGGGGATTTGACTGACACTGCAGGACAGACACAGCTGAGCTTATAGTTATCACACGAGGTCAGCACTAGCGATGGAAGACTCTCTGACGGCACAAGCAGCTTCCATTAGTAAAACAGACTCCACCAGGTGATAAGACTTTATGTCTTAATAAATTTATTGTTTATGCCAAGGTGTTTTGTTCCACTTAAATTATTCTTGGAGTATAGAAGCTGAGCCATCTACATCAGCACCGTGGCAGGGAGGTAGTTTTGCAAAGTGCAGGATTGTACTGAATCACCTCTGTACAAAGGGCTAGGAAGCAGCTGTACCCTCTGGAGCTTGTGAAGCCTGCCAAAACCGACTTTTCCTTTTGTGTGTGACCCCTTGGCTGCAACATAGCCTCAGAAAACACCATTTATGGATTCTAAATGTTTTAGCCACCAGAGATATCGGGCTCACCAGGCCTATCCACCACACAATTTCATTTTTAAAGCAAAATAGAATGCTGAGGCTGTAGCTCAGTGCAGGAGCTCTTGCCAAGTATGCTCAAGGACCCAGGTTCAATCCTCAGTACCAAAAAATAAAATGAAATGGACTGGATGTGGTAACTCAAATCTGTACTGTCAGCACTTGAGACTAAGGCAGTAAGATTGCTGTGAGTTTGAGGTTAGCCCTCTTGGGCTATATAGTGAGATCCAGGCCAACCTAGGCTACAGAATAAGAACTTGTCTCAGGATGGAGGAGAAGGAAGAGGAGGAGGCAGAAGAGGAATGGGGACTCTGATATTGGGGTGGGTGTTATGGCTGCAGTCTGCTAACCATATCGCAGTACTTCTGAATTTGGGATTAATTTAAACTTGGAGAACAGAGCAATTTATTACCTGGGCACTTTTCAGTTTGAGCTATTATCCATTATATGGCACATATTCAACCTGCAGAGACAGAAACTGTTAAAATATTTATGTACATATTTATGGAGTGTGAAATGGAAAATGATACACCTGGGAACAAGTACCCAAAAATGAAAAAAGTATCTAATAAAACAAGCAAGCCACTGAGAAGTCACATGGCACCTAGCTCACTTCCTCCTAGAGGGACAGAAGAAGAAAATGTGTCTTGTCTACAGTGATTGGTGTGGGATCTACACAGAAGGTGCTGCTTTAAAATAGGAGAATCAGCCTTTTATGAGTCGACTTTTCACTGCATGAGTTACACTTCCTAAATCTGATTCTAAGGAGTAATTTCAAACCATTGATGAAACTATCTCACCACCATCTAACTGGAAAGACAATAATTTGTTCTCTCAGTTTTGACTGATGAGATTGCTCTTGCTTCTCATCTTGACTATTTATACGACACAGTTGGACATGCCATACTTTCTGAATGTGTCTTAACCACCCTTCTCTCTACCACCAATGCCCCTGGGCATTGCCCCTCTTGCTATGTCATAGCCCTCCTACCTTTCTCAGTGCATCTTCCACCTTAAATTCTTAAAATGAAAACCCGATCATAAAATCGCTTTGCTTTAGCTCCTTATGGGCCATCTTTATCTATTGGATAAAATCCAACACTTGGGACAAAAGAAACTGTTCTTACCTGGCTAAGTCTTTTTCTTTAAAAGCATATCCACCATATTCCCCACTCCCCAACAGGCACTAAATTTATCTTTGAGACCCACAACTTCGAGGATACCATTCTCCCCTCCTTCCCTACCCAGAATGCCTGGCATGTTCAGCCTATAGATAGGAGGCCACTGAGGCAAGTGTAAGCGAAGAATATTCCTAAGATAGCGTGGAAAGCAACACACAGAGCAGTTCAAGTGGGTTGTTATATCCTTATTGAGTTGGAAAGTCCATAGTAGGATGAAAACAGAGGACTAGCATGGTCTGCCTTATATTTTAAAGCCACCTCCGGCTACGGAATCAGAATGTTTGTGTGAGTGGAAGCGTGAGAAGGGCCGAAGTGGAGCAATCAATTAGGAAGAAATGACACTAGCCTGAGCAAGGCATTGCTCAGGAAGTGGTAGAGTTGGTGGGAAGGGGCCAGAGTGGAAAATGCAGAGGTCAGGAAGCAGAGATGGAGGGAAGTAGTGAGGGTGGGCAGGAAGTGGGATTGGTAGGAAGTTGCTAGATTCTGCATATGCTACGAAGCCAGAGCTGACAGGGTTTGATGATGCGTTGATGTATTATGTGAGGAGACCACAAGGGCGACTGCAGAGTTTGGGGTAAAAGAATTGGAAAATTGGAGTAGCCATTGTCTGGGATAGAGGAAGAGGATGCTTCACCAAATACTAGCAAATTCAAAGCTGATTCCTCCCCAGGGTGTTGGATTTAAGATGCCTTCTAATATGGCAGTAGGTGGACGGATCTGTGAGTCAGGAACTGAAGGGGGAGCTTCATGAGAGAATTCAATTTGAAAGCTGTCAACATACAGGCATTATTTATGAATATAGATAGAGGAGAAAAATGTTAACACATTATAAACCACTAAAGAGTGAAATGAATAAAGACACGATACTGACGGAGATCCAAATTTGAACTGTAAGTAACATACAGAGCTGGTCTCTATCATTCCAGGGATTTTACTGTTCACTGCCTTCTTTTGTGGAAACGCGTTGGCAGCTCTCATTTCCAGGGACACGCCGCTAATGGAGTTATTTATTAGGTTAATGTAGAATAGCAAATACAATTGTCTCTTCTAATATTCAGTCACTCGTGCCCTCCACGTCTGCGTCTTTGTAGTTAGATAGTTGCAAACAACAGAACAAAAATCAATATGCCTGTCTGATTGAGCCATCTAGTTTCAGATGGCTATCACAGCCAATAAGTGCTTGGGCACATGACAAACACCTCATTGTCATACAGTGGCTTCCAGTTTCTAGTGTACTAGATGGGCCCTTAGGTCTCCTTGACTCTGTGCCTCACCTCATCTATCCACAGCCTGTGCAGTCCATCATTCTTGTACCTCATCTAAGTTTTGAGAAGCTACGTTTAAAGAGGTGAAGGGTCACTGTGGATTGAATCATGGTAGTCTAAGTGTTCCTTCCTCTTGTGCTTGTCACCTCCATGAGGAGCTCAAGGTCATCCCCACCCCAGCTTCTGTGGCAATAAACTTTCACATGATAAGACCCATGGGTCTTTGTTCAATTTCCAAATGAAGACCAAGAAAATAAATGGTACTCATAGAATACCATACGCAAGGTCAGCAAGGCTGTGTGTGTTCCAGAATTAAGTATGATCAGTGGATCTGAGATGCCAAAGACATACTGCAAAAGAGAATGCTGACCCTGTGAATGTGTCTGGACTTACCTCCCACTCAGCCAGCTCAGCCCCTCATCAGCCCTTGCTAGCATTGAGCCTCTGCTTGCCCCTGTAGATATGGAGGCACTGACAGGTCATCTTTATGTCAAATCCTCATCCCTTAGATATTTGCACTTTGTGACGTAAGTTGGTGAATCTGTCCACAGAGCCCATGTATCCACATTCAGATAGCCTTGGGGTGGGATGGTGCATCAAAAGAACAAATCTTACTGACTTTATATTCATTCACCCTTGCCCTTTACCTACATTGTATAGCTCAGAGCTTTACCTGCGGGTTGCGACCCCTCTGGGGTCAAAAGACCCTTTCATAGGGGTCACCTAAGACCATCAAAAAGCACAGATATTTACAATTTTTAACAGTAGCAAAATATTTACAATTCATAACAGTAGCAAAATTACAGTTATGAAATAGCAATGAAAATTATTTTTATGGTTGGGAGTCACCACAACATGAGGAACTGTATTAAAGGGTCACAGCATTGGTAACATTGAGAACCACTGGTAGGTGATCTATAATTCCACAAAAAAATTGTCTTTCTCCTTTTCAAATGAGGAAACAAACTCATTATGAATATACACATGCATGTGTATATGTGTGTGTGTGTGTGTGTGTGTGTGTGTGTGTGTGTGTGTGTGTGTGCATATACAGATAGAGAGGGAAAGAGACAGAGACAGAGAAAAGCAGAGTCTCATATCCAGGCTGGTCTCAAACTCACTATGTAGCTGACGATGAACTTGAACCTCAAGCTCCCCTATTTCCACCTCCTAATGCTGTGATTTCAGCCGTACTTCACCCAGCCTGGTTTATGTGGGGCTTGGGATGGAACGCAGGGCTGAACACAGGGCTTTATGCGAGCACTCCACCAATGGACTACATCTCCAGCCCCTAAAATATTGCTTCATGTAAAAAAACGGGAGGGGTGAAGTGTGAATTTAAGTCTGTTTAACTCCCAAGGTCGCATTCTTCCCAACTATGCTACTGCTCCCCTCACCTTAGCCCGCCCCCTACTGCTCCCCTCACCTTAGCCACACCCCCTATTACACCTTCACCCTAGCCCCACCCACTACTGCTCCTCACCTTAGCCCCACCCCCATCAACATAGCACTATAATAGCAAACAGGAGCCAAACTATGTCTGTTTCCCATTCTTCTCCCCGTTTCTGACCTAAAAGATTCAAAGTTTCCATTGTCTTCTCCGACCTCTATCTTACAGCCCTACCATGGCCACATGGAAATTGCCAAACCCTTTGTATAGTCAGTGAAGACCAGATATACTAGAAACTAGAGTCAAAAGGGTCTCCAGATATTTAGCAGGCAGAACTTTTGATTTTGTTTCAGACACTAAGTTTGATGCAAGTCGATCCCATAAACGTGTGCTCATTTGACTTAATAGAGAGCCCTATCCAGTTAACACACCGGCCCTTTCTCAAACAATGCCCAGTTATCACATGGGCAGAGAGAAGGAATGCAGATGGGTGGGTTCCATCTTGAGACTGTGTTGCCACGGATGTTGCTGCCTGCCACTCTCCAGTGGATGCCACACATCAGAGACTCACAGAAGAAAGCTAGTCTCCATCTTAAGATGCCTGCCCTGAACAGGTCTCCTAGGAGCACTTCACAGTCAGTGTGTGAGCTGTCACTTCTCATGCCCACAGAGGCCCTCTGCGGCTTCATAAGCTGTTTCTCAGCCACTTGGAAATCATTATTTTGCCCACTCAATTGTGTTGTGGGGTCTCTCTGAATGTTCTGTCGATTGTTATGTTAATAGGAAAAAGGTACTCACGGACAGCTCAGTAACTATGCCATTGCCAGCTAGTTTAGTTAAGGGGAAATGACCCACAGGTCACAGCTACTAGGCAAGTGAATCTTGCTTCGAAGTGTCAGGTCCCTTCCTGACACCATCTGGGCAATAGAGTTTGCACAGGCGGCCCCGCTGAGTTACCTGGGGGAAAGTTTCCATCAGGATAGGATTGGCATGCAGAGCATGAGTGTGGGGACAAAGTCACATTGTCATTTCTGCTCACTGGCTCTCTGATACAACAGACCAGTCACTGTGTGCTGCATTCAGAAACACCGGAGGTGCTCGAGTGTGCTGCGTCACTAATTTCTCCATAAATACCTTTAAATGGGATGCTCAGAGCTCCTTTTCCCGCCCTGCTCTGTGACTGACATGGTTCCAGGCAAGGTTATTAGAAGCTGGCTTTCATCTTCCCCTTTCTGACAGAGCTACACTAGTAAACACTGAGTCTGTTTATAATCTCTGCGGCTCCTTTTGTGTGAAAACCTTAGAGGAAAAGGAATAGCAACAAAAACAAACCCGGGGGCTGAGGGTGTGGCTCAGCTAAGCACAGTGCCTGCACAGCACGCACAAAGCCCTGGCTTCCACTCCCAGCAATTTATAAGCCAGGTGTGATAGTGCACACCTGTAATACTAGCATTTGGGAAGTAGAGGTGGGAGGGTCAGGAGTTCAAGGTCATCCTCAGCTATGTGGTGAGTTCAAACGACAAGCTTGGGTTACAGGAGACTGTCTCAAAGGAAGGAAGGGAAGAGGGAGGGAAGGAGGGAGGAAAATTTGTAGCCTCAGGAAATGTAGATTGCTCTGTGGATGTAGGATGTGCAGATTTCCCAGAACTATTGTAGATATTCTGATCAGTCTTTGTCCATTTGCTTTTATTCATGTGTTAAGAGGAAATCTACCTCAAGGATACATATCAATGATGAAACAGACACCAGTGAGGGAGACAAAAGAGAAACTTGTGATTATAATGGTTAATCAATCAGGACAGGGGGAGGGAGAAAGGGACCAACGTGAACAGTGATGTCTGAGCTGTGGAGTCAGGTGCTGTGAGTTCAGTCTGTCCAGGTTAGAACAGAAAATGTCAGGCCAGTGGCAAGAGCCTGAGAAGCCAGGAAGTATTGAGCGCATGGGGGCCCTGGTATTCTGGGATGTGGGGCCATGATGAAGGCAAGCATAGTTGGGGAGAGACCAGATTCTGTGTGCCAGGTTTGCAGCCTGTACACTCTCCTCCAGGACAGTTAGATGTTCCAGGTCTGGCTGCATATTACACTTGGGGGCAGGTGGACTTTAGTAAGATTCTCGGTGCCCATCCCAAGAAATCTGATCTATTTGGGTAGATGGGGTTGAGGTTGGCATTTTCAATGTTGTTCAGGGACCTGCGGTTGGTTGTTTTCTTACTCTTTTGGTTCTTTGCTCTTTGGAAGCCCGACACCCGGCTCCCAAATAAATTACACATGGAGGCTTTTTCTTAATTATAAAGGCCTGGCCTTAGCTTGGCTTATTTCTAGCCAGCTTTTCTTACCTTAAATTGTCCCATCTACCTTTTGCCTCTGGGCTTTTATCTTTCTCTATTTCTGTATACCTCTTCTTTACTTCTTACTCTATGTCTGGCTGTGTGACTGGGTGGCTGGCTCCTAGCATCTTCCTCTCCTTGCTCTCTTACTCTTTTTTCTTTTCCTCCCAGATTTTCTCCTTCTATTTATTCTCTTTGCCTGCCAGCCCTACCTGTCTTTTTTCCTGCCTCCCTATTGGCCATTCAGCTCTTTAATAGACCATTAGACCATCAGGTGTTTTAGACAGGCAGACTATCACAGCTTCACAGAGTTAAACAAATGCAACATAAAAGAATGCAACACATCTTTGCATCATTAAACAAATGTTCCACAGCATGAACAAAATGTAACACATCTTAAAATGATATTCCACAACAGGGACCCATAGGACTTAGCCCACACTTCGGAGCTGGGGTCATGCTGAGGATGTCCCCCAGGGAGATGTCAAGGTCAGTTGCATCTTCCGCAGAGACTGGTCCAGCAGATATGAGAACTGATGGAAGAGGACAGAGACCTAACAGGCTGACCAGTCCAGAGGGAGTCTAGTTTTCAAACTGATTCACCAACTCTAGGGTTCTAGGGAGGTTTTGCCAGTTATAAACATTTTGTTTATATACAACACATCTTTAATACATCCGTCCCTGGATACAAGTTCAGATTGCTTTTTCTCCTTGGTATTGTGAATAATGTTACTAGGAAAGTGAACGCTTGTACAAATCTTCAAAACCTGCTCTAATTCTTCTGGATATGTGACAATATGATAATTTTGTTCTTACTTTTATTTGGAAATTCACTAACTTGATAAGAAGTAAAAAAAAAACAAAAAACTTGCCCTTTAGAAAATATATCCTCATGGAATACAGCTTTATTTATTTTATAAAACATAGTTCTATGAAGAATTTTCTTCCTGGAAGATGGGGAAGAATCTGCTTCCTTGGAGAGAATGGGATGTTGTGGGGAATCCAGGACAGAGGGAACAAGAAAGGATAGACCAGAGAGGTCAAGTAAGTGAACAGAGTCTTGGGGATCTCTGCCTTGCTGCTACTACCATGGTTTTGGTACTGTGAGAAGTTCTCGATTATACAAAAACAAAACAGGACCAATGGGTAACATAATCTTTGAATCACTGAGGGTTCTTGTCTGCAGCTGTGGTGGTTTGAATGTAACTGGCCCCTATAAGCTCATAGGGAGTGGCACTATCAGGAGGTGTGTCCTTGGAAGAAGTGTGTCACTGGGGGCAGGCTTTGTGGTTTCAAAAGTTCAAGCCAGGCCCAGTATCATGCTCTCCTCCTGCTGCCTGCCAATCCAGAAGTAGAACTCTCAGCTACCTTTCCAGCACCACGGCATCTGCCTGCATGATGTCATAGTTCTCACCATGATGATAATGAACTAAACCTCTGGACTGTAAGCCAGGCCCAATTAAACTGTAAACCATTCTGTGGTCATGGTGTCTGTGCACAGCAATAAAAACCTTAACTAAGATAGCAGCTGAATCTACAAGTGTTACAGAAAAATTAAAAGTTGCATCTATTTTTGCACCCTCTTCTAGAAAGGGCTCTCCTTTAGAGCCATAGAGTAAAAAGACATAGAGAAGGGTCTCATCTCCTTTGATATCCAAAAGTTACAGCAGCACCAATAAATTCTGCATTATTGAAAAGGCAATTTACCTAAGTTTTACAGGTCAAGAGAGAGGGCTCCTATCAGAGCCTGGGAGCTAACACTGGCATTCTCAAACAATTAGTAGGCGTCACAAAAGAACAAAAGAAACAACAGGAAAGCCATTATGCAAATATCCAGCCAATGATTGCCCGCCCACTTAGAAGAGCCTAAGCATAAAATAGAGTAAGTTGCAGGCTGAAAGTGTTTAGATCAGACTGATTTAGACACCCCCCCCCCCCCCGTCATGTGAATAAAACCATTTGGGATGATTTTTCCTCAGGTTTATTGACTATTTTGCTATGAAAAACGAGGGAGGTATAAAAAAGAGAGACTGAGGTTCACTCCCTTATCACCAGCTTACCTGGTCACCAATTTAACTTATCAGTATGGCAGAGGAATGGGGTAAGGAAAAAGTATGGATTTAGGACAGGTGGAAGAGTTTGCCCATCTAAGGCAAGTACAACCTGTGAATGGAAAGTAGCGTGCAACCACAGTGACACAGGCTGAAATTCAATTATTTACTCAAAACATCTGGGGTGGGGAACCTACTGTGTGCCTGGGAAAATCCTGATATGATGATCAGGTTTAGTCAGATAAATCACTAGTGAACAGAAAAAGAGTGGCCTCCACAAATCTTCATATCCCTGGGATCCCACTCTGCATTTCCCTGGATCCCAGGCTTCTGTGAATGAGAAGAACATGTAGTGTGGAAGATGGACAGAGCTTATCATAGAATAAAGTGGAGTGCTGTCAAAGATGAGCGTGGACAGTGGCCAAAGGGACCACCATGCCAATCTTAATATTTAGGCAAATTGTGTACTATTTCTACACTCTCTAGCAGCTACTTCTGGATACCCAGTGATTGACAGGCCCATTCAGATTAACTTTGAAGTGAGGGAACAATGACCTTTGTTTTTTTTACCAGAAAGCCTCTGCCAGGTAGGAACCTCATAATTTCTGGGCAGTTCAGATTGTCAAATCTCCACTCAGATCTCATTCTTTTGACCAGTGATCAGAGTCCCAAAATTTCCATTCCTGATTTTGCAAGCAGCTTGTCCTCAATGACCTCCAAGCTGCTAATATTTATCTATCTATCTAACACTGAGAATTCCCAACGATCATGACAGCCAGGGAATTAGAATCACAACAAAGAGCGTTCACAAAACAGATGTCACAGAGTTCTGGGAGAGGCTCTCCAAGGGAGGTGACATCTAAACATAGCTCGTGGAACAGGAGCTAAGGTTAGGGTGGCAGATGATGAGGAACAGCACACTGGCAGCACACAAGGAAGCCGTGTTTTGGGAAGGGATGAATGTGCTGAGAAGGGGACCATAGTTGAGTAGGAGAACCATGAAATGAGTCTCTGAGGGTGGCAAGGGTCTCACACTTCAGTGAGCACCAAAGCCAGTTGCAGAGTTAAAAATTTCAGGCGGCTGAAGAACACACATTTGACAAGCTTCTGTGTGAGGCTGACACAGCCACTCTGGGACTGAATCCTGAGAACGGCCAATACAGAAGGCAGTGGAGTTGCAGTGGAGTTGAGAAGGGTGTTAGAGAATGGGATGATTAAGGCTGTGTTTCTGACCATTCTCTAAGACCAGATTTAGGAAGACAATGAGTTGTTTGGAATTTGGAAGCAGAAGGGCCATGTTGTTTAGTAAAGGAAGATTGAAAGAGGTAAGCATATTTGGGCTAGAAATGACACTGGGTCTGAGGGCACTGCTTTTAAATTTCCTGAGTACAAAGTAATAAGCAATGGTGTGTTACTTCAGCTGTATCTATCAACTACCCTTAAAATAGATAAAGGATGGAGAGGCCGGTTAAGGCACTGGTGAAGTGCCATAGCATCATAGAGACAGAACTTGAAGATGTGGGAATGAGCCACAAGAAGGTGGAGATTAATCCACTATAGAACTATTTCTTAGGATGGAGGGGTTAATTTGAGGAATGGGCAAAGAGAAAGCAGAAAAAGAAAACCAAAAGTTCGTAGAGGTTGCCAAAAGTGTCCAAGAGAGAAAGAGAGTCCCCCAAGCACTTTTCAGACCACTGAGAAGACTAACTAAAGAGGCCAAGAAACCCATAGGATTTGGAATCATGGAGGGATGAGACCTCTGGGAGAGCAGAGCAGAGCATTATGGGAGAATGGTAGGAGAAATGCCAGAGACAGTGCCCGAGCAGCGATGACATATTTTATGCAGAGGAAACTCTATCAGGATTGGAAATTCCATGACTGATTTTCTGGCTCAAGTGCCTTTATTTTATGTTCAGGGGGCACATTTTAAAATGTCATTTCTATGGGAAGGCAGCCAGGAAAACTGGTAAGTGGGACAGACATTGCACTTATATTGGTATAAAGGGAAAAGGGCTGGCAACCCATCCAAAGGTCTGAGCCAAGCGTCCTCACATGGAGGAGATGCAGACCAGATGAGGGCAGTAGTGACAACAGAGGCTGTCACCTGATATGTATAGATGTAATTCTAAACAGTCTTATTAAATCAGAATTTAATAAGAGCCAAATAAAGAGTTAAAAGCCCAGAGATTGAACAGTAGCCAATAGCAAAGACCACCTTATTTTATGACTCACTGCCATCCTTCCCCTGAGAGAGAGACCTTCTTCCTGTGTCCTGTCTTTTTATTGCCTTTCTGTTCTGCCTTCTCATTGGTTCTAAACCTAACCATATGACTTCCTCGTCACTGCCTGTCTATACAGACCTCCAAGTCTCTATGGTTTGTACTGAGATTAAAGGTTTGGGTCACCACTTGGCTGTGTCCTTGAACACAGAGATTCTGCCTGCCATGTGATCGGATTAAGGGCGTGTGCCACCACCACCAGACTTCTGCTAAATGGCTTGCTCTTAGCTCTGATCCCCAGGTAACTTTAACATACAAATAACATCACATTTCAGCACAAGTAAAATATCACCATAGACATGTTCTGGTCATGTTCTTCTTTGTTTGTGGGCACCCTGTCTCTCACCTATCCTCAATGTACTCATATCAGGGATTGAGTGAAGAGGGATGCTAATCCTTGGCAACTATAAGCACTGTTGGAGTCAGAGGATAAATGGACAAGGTCAGATGTGATTGAGATAAACTATAAATTAACTCCAAAATACAGAAGACCCTACCTGAACAGGTTAACCGAGTAGCGTGCAATCTAGAAAACATGCTGGAAGAGCAAGTAAAGCTGGTTTATAAAATGCAACATGTACCAGTCCTGTTGTGTCCAGAAGACACTGCTTCCTTGGAGTCATCCACCACCTTTGGCTCTTACAATCATTCCCCCTCCTCTCCCACAGAGATCTCTGAGCCTCGAAGGGAGGGTTTGAAAAATACATCCCATTTATGGCTGAATACTCCAAAGTCTCTCACTCTCTGTACAATGTCCAGTTGTGCATCAGTGTTAATCACCATCTACTGCAAGGAAAAGCTTCTCTGATAAGGGGTGAGCAACGCTCTGATCTATGGGTACAGCAACATGTCATTAGCAGTCATTTCATTGCTGTGCTCCTGTAGTAGAATAACAGAAATAACTTTTTCCTAGGTCCATATTCTGTCTAGTCTCAGGTCCTTTTCCATGTTTTCAGTGTCAGAAACAGGTTCGATCTCATGGAGTGGGCCTTAAATCCAATCAAAAATTGGTTGGTTACACCCATAGCATTTGCGCTGCTACTGTACCAGTGTTTCTTCCAGGCAGGTCTCTGTTGTAGGTCACAGGATTTGTAGCTGGGTGATTTTGATGATCAGTTTTCTCCTCTGATACACATAGGAATTCACAGAAACTGTGACAGCATGCACAAGACCCACAGTTTCAAACCAGACAAAATGCTGGCACTGAGAAGGGGAAGCAGACACAAAGTCGTACCCCAACCAAGAAGTTGTTTACAATCGATACCTTCTGATGGGAGAATGTCTTTCTGTATGCTGCAAATATGTGTTGCTCTGATTGGTTGCTAAATAAAGCCATTTGGCCTATGGCAAGGCAGCTTAGAGGCAGGCAGGAAATTCAAAGAGAGAGACAGGAAGAAGATGGGTGGGGGGAGAGACACCAGCGAGCTGCCCAAGGAGCAACATGTAATGGGATGCAGGTAAAGCCATGGAACATGTGGCAATACATAGATTAATAGTTATGGGCTAATTAAGATATAAGAGCTAGCTAGCAAAAGGCTTAAGCCATGGCCATGCAGCTTTAATTAATATACACCTCTGTGTGTTTACTTGGCTCTGAGCAGCTGCAGACCAGGCAGGATACAAGAAAATTTCAGCTACAACCTTCTGGGAAAAGGAAAATCCATTTTCTCCAATGGAGTGTCACTGGATATATCAGCCATGCTCTAGGGCAGACCCCATGCCCAAGAGTAGTTGGCAAACACAAAACCAACTCCATTTCTTTTTGTGTTTGCTTTTGTTTAGTTTTGGTATTGTTTTGTTTTGACTTATTGATTTTTTATTCTTTCTTTTTCTGTTCTAATTTTCATTTGCTTTTTTATTGTGTTTTTGTGGGTTGTTTTTTTTTTTGAGAAAGAGAAAGAACAGAGTTGAGTGGGAAAGGAGATGGGGAGGATCTAGTTGGAGTTGGGGATAGGAAAGAGTATGATCAAAATATATGTTATGAAAAATACTTGAATAAAAAAATTTAATGCAATGTGTAACCTAGCACCACAAATACATTACAACATTTGGCCAGCAGCACTTAAAATTCTCTTAAAATGTCCATATTTTTCTCCTCAAAATCCAAATTTAATTTTAGATCTTGGTTCTGAGATTCAAGTACAATATTAAAAGTTCTATGGAGTTTTCAAAATGAACTAAGGTAAGGTAACTTTCAGTTTGGGATGACACAATTTGATTCTTAAAATTATATGACTACCAGGCAGAGTGGGGGGATCTTATTTTAATCAATACCTGCTAGCTTGTCCCTTACCAAAGCATTTATCTGATTTGTTCATGATTAAGCACACTTATTTTTATAGTGATTTGCCTTATATGAGAAAGCCCAGAATCCCAGAATTAGTTCTACTGTTTATTAACTTATTTTAGACGAAGTCACTCTTTTAGTCTATCACTTTTAATAAGGAAAGTTATATAATTTGATTAAATAATCTGTAAGCTCTGGCTAGCCTACAAATTATGTAACATAACAAATTATACCAATAACTGTAATATAGCAACTTTTGACCTGCAGAATCATAAAAGTGATGAAAATCTAGATAGATCAAATCTAACACATTTATTTTCATTGATCCATAAAAAGAGACTGCAAAAGATTGAATACCTTGCTTAAGGTCAAGTAGTGTTTTCAGGACTGGCAATCAGTTGAATTTCCATGTCCCCAAAATTCCCCTGTTGGAATTTAATGGTGCTAGGAATGAGGATTTTGATGATGAAATCATGGGAATCTGTATTCTTATTAAAGAGACTCCAAAAGGGCCGTCTATCCTCCTGCATGAGGACCAGTGATGACACTCTAGAACTGTGAACAATGCTTCTCTGCTGTCTGTCACCACTCAGTTCATTTTGATAGCTGAGTAGAGTATTAGAGACAAGACCCAGAGTCGGACCCAGGACAAGCATTTGTCTTTCGTAAAACTTAGGTCTCATCTAGGGAAGCGAGGACACACCAAAGTAGGGAGCAGAAACTTGGCAGTGAGTGGGGATAAGGGAAGGAGGCAATGGTAGTTTCCTAGATGGTTTGACTGAGCTCTAACGACTTGAAACAAACGAATTGCGAAGTAGATTATCAGTTAAGAAATCTTGTGGGTGTGGGTGTGGGTGTGGGTGAGGAGATAGCTTAGTGTTTGTCTTCCATGCATGAGGATCTGAGTTCAAGCCCTAGAACCCACATAGGCAGTTGGATGTGGTGGTGCACACCTGGAATTCCAGTGCCTAGTGAGACAGGACAAGAGGATCCCTGGGCCTTCGTGAGGGGTTAGCCTAGTGGTGAGCTCCAGGCTCCAGTCGGAGCCAATGTCTCCAAGCAATAGGTGGACAGCTGTGATGGAACACCCAAGGATGACCTCTGACTTCCACACGCACCCCACACACACCCACACACACGTCCGCACATAAGCAACCATGCGTACACATAATAAAAATAACTAAATAAAAAAGGCCTGAGGATGAGTAACCATCAAAAACCAACATTTGTGTCTATGAGTGTCTTCTTTTTTTAAATTTATTTTTTAATTACACTCATGATATTCATTACATTTGTGATATTCATTGATTACATTTGCAGTATTCATTCAATAATTATATTTATGATATTCATTAATTACGTTAATTGTATTGATTTATTACATTCATGATATTATGTCCTAATACTACTGTCCATTTGTGGAGTTTTTCCATCAAACAAAAGAGAGATTCTGTACTTAGGAAATCATTGCTCTACATTTCTTTCTTCTGTGTCTTGAGATAACATCTAATCTTTCTGTCTCCATGAATTTGTATATTCTATATATTTCATGTAATACAATTTTAAAGTATTTGTCCTTTTTTTGAATGTAAAAACATTTTATGTACAATTGCAGGAGAAATAATATTCAGATAACCTGAACATAAAAACGGGCTATAATTTAAATCCAGGGTTATTTTAAACAGTAAAATATTTTCTCTATAGAAAATAGTATAAATGATAACATTTCCCAATAAGTCCTTTTAAGGAGAGTATCTTCAAAAGTCTCCTAAGCTACTGGTTATTAGTCCACCAGCCGGTGAAGGCTGTGTGCATGCCAAACTCAGTAACAGATTCATTTTGTCTGAGATGTTAAATATAGGGTTGCCAAGGAGGCAAGGAAAGAAAATATGATTATCACTTCAAATGGCAATTGTCTGTCATAGTTCCTACAGAAAGGTGTGTGTGTGTGTGTGTGTGTGTGTGTGTGTGTGTGTGTGTGTGTGTGTGTGTGTGTACCCACTCATGCTCATGCCCAAGTTTATGAGTTTTAGGTCCACTGACAGTACCGACATTGAAGCTATAAGGAGCATCCCTAGGTGAAAGTTACAAGCACTTGATGCTCTTGCAGAGGACCGATGTTGGGTGGTTGAACACCGATTCTGGTCTCTGTGGGCACACACACACACACACACACACACACACACACACACACACACACTAGCATGAAGACACACATACATGTACATAAATAAAAATTAATTAATTTTATTTTTAAAGAAATATTTCTGATTTCTTGGGTCAAACTAAAGAATATCTATTGGGAAACATTTCAAAACATCTGTGTCCTGGCATATATCAATAAAGTTCTTGAGAAATAGCTTAGCTGAAAAATTTTCAGAATAAATCAATTTGTGTGGATTCCATACTCCCATATAGCTACCAGGAATGCCATGTCTATGGTAGTTCTAGAATTCTCCTTTAAATCAAGTTTTAGTATTTTGGAATCTTGGAGAGCACACAGGACGTAGGAGATTAAAATGTGGTCATAGAATGAATGATTCTAAACAAACATGAAAATGCACATTGAGTGGAAAAGGCCGCACAGGACAGAGGGCCTGACCAAGATGTAAAAGCAGGGAGTGGGGATGAATAGAGCAAAGGGAAGCTTTGGAAGAAAAGCAGCAGGTGTTAATCACAGCTGTGCAAAGAGCTGAACTTTCTGGGTTTATTTAACTTAAGAAATAAAATAAACAAGGATACAAATGCATTTTATGTTTTACACAGAGGCTGAAAAACACAGGGGTAATTTTCAAGGTTCAAATCCTCTTCAGTTTTTCTCATTAACACAGCTTTCCTGTGTTTGTAAGCTGTGTGCTAGTTCACTTTCCATCCTTGTGTCAGACCTGAGAAAACGCGAGAGGAGAGGCTGACTTAGGATCACAGCTTCAGAAGTTCTAGACCACAGTCATTGGCCCAGCTGTTTCTTGACCTGTGGAAGGAATAACATCATGGGGGAAGGGTTTTTCTGCTCTCCCTAGAGCAGAGCAAAGCTCCTCACCAAATGGTTAGCTGGAAAGGGTGAGAAGCAGAGAGGGAGAGAGATTGAAAGAGAATGAGGAACAAGAGAGAAGGGAAGAACAGGACCCTTTCTAATGTGTTCTCCAGCTACATAACTCTTCTAGGTAGGCCCCGTCTCCTAATGTCTCCACCATTTCCCAGAAGCACCAGCAGCTGAGGAACAAGCCTTAAATTCATAAGCCTGTAAGGGAACATTTCAGATTCACATCATAACAGGTGGGTTTATAAGCCCTTTTTCATAGATGGGAGAAAGCTTTTATGATGTACCTGTATATTCATGCCAAATCATTTCTTGAAATGGGATATGAGGCCTGAACCTATGTCTCACCACACACTTTTCTTACTAGACCAGGCTAACACTGACGACCAGGGGAATAGCTCACCTTACTTCCTGAAGAGATCCTGGAGCAAGAAATATGTCTACCCGGTGGAGAAATGTGGCTAGGGCCAGGGGAGGTACAGATGTTTTATTTATTTAGTCAGATTTAATTTTGAAGATGACTGATGCATGTGTGTGTTATTTGTAAAAATTGCCCAAATCCCTATCATCCAGAACTAATCATTATCAGAATATTTGTTTATAATTTTTTTACTTCATGTGATGGCTAAGTTTAATACACAACTTGGCACAGGGATTGTCTAGGTCAGGTTGGCCTGTTGGCATGTCTGTGGGGTCTCTCTTGATTTGATTATTGATATGTGAAGATCCAGCCCACTGTTGTGCGCACCATTTCCTGGGTTTGGGTCCCAGGCTGTGTAAGCGTGGGCAAGGCAAACTGAGAAGAAGCACACATGCATTTGTTCTCTCTCTGCTCATGAGTGCAAATCTGACACACCCATGATATCAAGCTGCTGCTACTGTGAGTGTCCTGTTGTGATGGACTGTAACCTGAGCCAAATAATCTTTTTTCTCCGCTAGTAAATTTCTGTAAGATTACTTTATCACAGCAGTAGAAATGAAACTAGACCAGTTTTAAAAACCATCATAGTATTCTAAAGATGCTAAGATTTGCATTTAATGCATTAAAATACAAGGATAGACATTTTAAGATAACTCCACCTTAAGTAGACCTTTCTCCCAGGTGCAATCATTGTAGACCATAAGAAACCACTATCTGCTGTGTTTTTCAATACATATACAACTACAGATAAAAGGAGGTGTATAAAGTTTGAATAAGTTATGAATAAACAATCCATAGTAAATGTAGCATTTTATTTAGCCAGAAATAGAAATAATGAATTTTATTTTTATTTCTTATAGGTTGTATATAAAGCACAATAAACAAAAAATATTAAAGCATACATATTCAAATTCTAGTTTCCTAATGTGGTAGATTATTTGCCCGGCACATAAAGCATGGGCCTAGTCACAGCTCCCCCTCCAAAAGACTTTGTAACTACACAAGTACTAGCTTTTATTCGTTTCAGCGGGCCTCTGATCTTCTATTATCACCATCATCATCTTCATAATACTGCACTGTAAGGACTTGCTGCGTGCCAGGTACCTGGCTATGATTTTCTTCACATTAATTATTTTATTTTATTTTCACAACCTCACCGACTTGAGCACATGTATGAGTCACCCGCTCTCCTGATGACCTCTGTACAGCTCCAGAAGAAAATCCGGGTGCATATTCCCCAGAACAGGGCTGGGGAGCCTCATTTTTAGCTGCAAAGGACAAGTGTGGGGATTCTGATACTTACGTTTCTTCTTCTGATGCCCCCTTCTCACTGAACTCTGCAAGTAAGAAACAGAGGTTAACAGACAGCAATCTTTCTGTCTGATGAACAGGAGCACCCCTCCATTTTATTTTATTGTGCAAGTTACTGAAAGAAAATGGAAACTTTGGAAAACCTCCCATGTCACAGTCCTTTTCCAATCTTCCTACTGTTTTCCACAGCCGTCCCCACACATACTGTGCTCTCTTCTGAACTAATCTCAGAGGAGAAGCAAATATCATCTTTACAGATTCAACTGGGATGCCTCAAAGAGAAAGAAACACATCTTTTATAGTGGATGTTTCATGTCCAAATCCTATCACACATGTTAATTCCTTTTATACCTATAACAAGGTATGAATTACTTTCCTAGTGTAATGATAGGAAATTGCTAACTACAGAAGCCAGGTAATGGTGCCCAGGAACACAAAGCCAGTTAGTGGGATCCAAATTCTGTGTCCTAAATACATGTCTCTAACAGCATGAAGAAAGTAGATTTGTCATTAGTGCATTCAGGTAACACTGTTGTGGTTTGAATGTGAAATATCTGCCACGGACTTCTGTGTTGAGTACTGCGTCCCCAGCTGGACATGTTATGGTTTGAACATGAAGTGTTTCCTACAGGCTCAAGTATTCGAACACTTGGTCCCCAGATGGAGGTGTGTATGGAAAGGCTGTGAAACCGATAACAGGTGTTGCCTTGCTGGAGGAAGTGAGTCACTACAGGCAGGCTTTGAGGGATTATAGCCTAGCTCTATTTCCTGTTTGCTCACTGCTGTCTGTCAGCCAATGCAGTATGACCAATGGCTGCCTGCCATGCCTTTCCTGCCATGGTGGACTATATCCCCTTAAACTGTAAGCCAAATTAAACCCTTCCTTAAGCTGCTTTTTATAGTATTTGTTCATAGCCATGAGAAAAGCAACTAATATGGGGAGATTCTGGAAGCTTTACAGGTTTGGATCTAGCTGGAGAAGAAGGACACTGAGGCATGCAGACCCTTGAAGGTTGTTTCTGGCCCCCAGCCCTCCCTCTTTCTT
>CABHPR010148255.1:24084-81341 GCA_902168415.1 Peromyscus melanophrys | reverse complement strand
ATCTATCTATCTATCTATCTATCTATCTATCTATCTATCTATCTATCTATCTATCTATCTATCTATCTCTTACTCTGTGTGTGTATATGCATGTGTATGCACACACACGTGTGTGGATATAGTGTATGCATGTGCATGCATGGGCACACGTGGAAGCCAGGAGTTGGTGTTGAGTGTTTTCTACTATCGACTTTATCTTTTGAAAAACATTTTTCCTTGAACCCAGAGCTCATTGGGTTGGAGCCAGACTCTGACTCCCCAACAGCTGTGCTAGGGTTACAGACATGTGTGCCTGGCTTTCTATATACATGTTGGAGATTTAGTGCTTATATATGGCAGGTACTCAAGCAACTGAACCATCCCTCCAGTTCCCATCTTGCTTTTCCAGACAGGTCTCTCATTGGCTCAGAGACTGCCAGTTTGATAAGGCTGGCTGACCAGTGAGCTCCAGTGAGCTGCTCGTCTCTGCTTCCCCAGTGCTGGTACCATGCACCATTGTGCCCAGTGTTCTCACATGGGTTCAGGGGATTGAACTCAAGTCCTTCTGTTTGCATGGCAAGCATTTCAGCTATTGAACTGTCTCCTGACTGCATTATGATTATCTCAAAATGGCATTTTATTATTATATTTTTTATAGCATTCACTAATGTTATAATGATTATTTTATCCCTAAATCAACTGATAGATTACTGATGTAGAAAGCCCGAGGTACAGTGTGTTCCTTCCTACCTGTCTGAAAGCAAATGCTCATATGTTGAGTCTGTATCCAATGTTGTGCCATGTTGACATTGAGCTGTGACACTGGTTACATAGGAGATGTTCACCCCAAAGGCTCATGGGTCATGGGAAAGTTGAGAGAAGCCAGGGAGATGCTATAAGCAAATAGCTCTTTGATCCTCCTGTGACTGAATAAAACATTTTTACTGAATCCCAAATCCTCAAACAAGCTTGAATACAGTCTTCCTTATAATTTTCTTGATGGTGCTGTGGATGGAGACCTAGGCTTTGCTCTACCACTGAGCTATATCTCCTAGCCCTTAGATCTGTTCTTTATAGAGGTATGCAACTATAAGTTAAAGTATGCTCCTTAAAAACCACTAGAAAACACAGTGGAAAAGATACTGTTCTAAGTAGCAGCAAAACACAAATTTTCTAGGAATAAAAATTTAAAGACATAAGCAACATTTATGAGGGAAGAATTTAGAACTCAAATGAAAGAACATGAAAAATCAGATCCAGAAACAGCTTGTCATGACAAAGAGACTCTGGATTATTATAATGAATTATGTAAAGAGGTCAGTGTAAAATCTGAACCAAGTTCCACAGCCTCTACCACCTACCTGAAACTTGAAAAATAACACTAATTTTATTTGGAAAAATAATATAAGAAAATAGTCATGAAAACTCAAAAATCACAATGAGATTTGAGGAGACTGTTGCAGGGAGCTCACCGGAACCACATATTAAAGGGTTTTAACACATTATCTACAGCGCTGGAGCAGTGGGATTTAGAAAATGAGCAGATACATCACTGATAGAGAATATTCCAGAAGTCCCTCACAATTTAAAGGGAACACAAATACATAGAAACTTATGTACACAAAGGTGGCATCCCATCCATATATTTAAAATAATTCAATAAATTATGCCCTTACAATTCACCTCCAAAAAGTCTGCAATCATTGCCAACAAAACAAAACAAAACAACCTCCCCCCCAAAAAACTACTACCACCACCACCACCAACAAAACAACTTCAAAGGATGACAGAGTTCATTAAAAGATCCTTATATAACCAGGAAGATATTTACATACACATACACACACACATACTCTTTCACACACAGACACACAGGCACACACAGAGGCAAGCACACACACACACACACACACACACACACACACACACACACACTTTCACACGCAGAGGCAAGCACACACACATACACACAGAGACACACAGGCAAGCATACACATACACACACACACACTCTTTCACATACACCCCCCCACACACACACAGAACCAGAGGTAAAGTAATAGAAAAGAACAGTGAGCTAAATGTAAGTGCTACTTAAATGTTGAAACTTTCTGTGCGACACAAATACTTCAAGGAAAACTACAAGACAGATGATGTCCCAGGAATAGTATCTTCAAACACACAAAATAAAAGGTAACTCTTTGACATACAAAACTATACCTAATAATTTAAAATAAAAAGCAATATATAGGAAAAAATAACTGGCAAAGAAATAATTAGCAAAAATATATAAAACTTCTTATTACTAAGATGCCCATAGTAAAGCAAGATGCCATTATTTTCTGCCCAATCAGCAAGAATGAACACAAAGTGCTATGGTGCTTGTATAGTCACTGTTTCCACAGAAGTTCAGGGCAATGAGAAACATGTACCAGGTGTGACCACATACACCTTGTGGTGGTTTGAATGAGAATATATTTAAATGCTTGGTTTCCAGTTGGTGGAACTGTTTAGGAAGGACTAGGAGATATGGCCTTGTTGGAAGAGGTGTAGCCTTATTGGTGTGGCCTTATTGGAGGAGAATGGGCCTTGTTGGAGGAGGTGTGACACTGGGGATGGGCTTTGAGATTTCAAAAGTCCCATACCATTCCCAGTTAGTGCTCTACCTTGTGTTTGAGGATTGAGATGTAAGCTCTCAGCTACTGCTTCCGTACTATCTCTGCCTGCCTGCTGCCATGCTCCCCACCATGACAGTCACAGACTCTCACCCTCTTGAGCTGTGAGCCTCAAATTAAATGTGTTATTTTATAAGATGCCTTCATCATGGTGTTTTGTCTCAGCAACTAAAAAATAACTAAGACACACTTTTAATCCCAGAACTTGGGAGAAAGAGGCAGGAGGAGGCAGAGGATTCAGGAAGCAGAAAGCAGGGGAATCAGGAGGCAGGGGAGGCAAGATGTAGAAGGCAGAGAGATCTCCGTGAGTTTAAGGCTAGTCTGATCTATTCAGCAAGATCCAGGCCAGCCAGGGCTACAAAAACACAAGATGGGGGTGGGGTGGGGTGGGGAAATATCATATGTGCTTTTAGGAAGAGCATCCTATATCCATTCCCAGCCCCTCCACAAACCAGTGTGGTAAAGGCCACTCATCATGCTCATTTGCTGTGGATATCGCTCTGTATAAATAAAATGCTGATTGGCCAGTAGCCAGGCAGGAAATATAGGCAGGATAAGCAAAGAAGAGAATTCTGGGAACAGGAAGGCTGAGTCTGGAGACACCAGCCTGCCTTCCAGGGAGCAGCATGTAAAGGCAACAGGTAAAGCCACGGAACACGTGGCGACATATAGATTAACAAAAATGGGCTGAATTTAAGTGTAAGAGCTAGTCAGTGCTAGGCCTGAGCCAATGGCCAAACAGTTTAATTAATATAAGCTTCTGAGTGATTATTTTATAAGCAGTTGCGGGGTCCGTGGTGCTGGGCAGGACTGGAGAAAACTTCAGCTACATTCATTATTTTCTCCAAGTAGCAGTACGAAGGCTCCTAGAGTGAAACATTCACTTCAACTCCCAACTTGGAGAATCTGAGAGCTGTGGCTCTGGGCTCATTTACAGAGAAGAGGTCAGTCAGTCCATTTTGCCACACTGCAGCAACACAGCAAGGCCGGGTCCTTTATTCCAAAAAGAAGCCTGCCGACCTCTCATTTCAAGGTCCAGTGTATCTTTCCTGCCACCACTGAGGGACTCAAGGGGGATGGGATCTCAGTGATGGACTCGGGTGGATGGGAGCTCAGTGATGGACTCGGGTGGATGGGAGCTCAGTGATGGGCTCGGGTGGATGGGATCTCAGTGATGAGCTTGGGTGGACGGGATCTCAGTGATGGACTCGGGTGGACGGGATCTCAGTGATGGACTCAGGGTGGATGGGATCTAGTGATGGACTCAGGGTGGATGGGATCTCAGTGATGGACTCGGGTGGACAGGATCTCAGTGATGGACTCGAGGTGGATGGGATCTCAGTGATGGACTAGAGGTGGATGGGATCTCAGTGATGGACTAGAGGTGGATGGGATCTTAGTGATGGACTCGCGGTGGATGGGATCTCAGTGAGGGAAGCACATGTAGGAGACATCCCTGTGTGGCAACAGAAAGGCAAAGGAAGTCTGGGACACATTCTCTCTTTTTCTAAATAGGAACTAGGCTGAGTCCCAAGAGAACTTCACTAAGCCCTTCTGAGGGTCTTGCCCCCAGTGATGTCTCCCCCCCCCCCCCTGCCACACTTTTCACTAGCCTCAACTTCTAGGGGCCTCCCAACTCCCTCTCAACATCTCCATAGTGAGGTCCAAGTTCCCAGCGTGTGAATTTTTGAGTATTCACTTATTCCACATCAAGGCAATTGAGAAACATCTCAGGTGGGCTCAGGTGTCTTAATAAGTATGGAGAATCTGGGTACAGACATGTGCAACCACATCCAGTTGCCAGCCTTCTGTCCCAATGAGCAAAGCACATGTGATCATACCATAAAGGTCAAAGTCTTGATATATACAGTCTATGGATTTGCCTGCTCAGTGACATCAGTGACCAAGTTATACGACAAACATGGAGAAAGTCGAAAGGCTAAAATTAAACTGGTTTTGAGATGAAAACATCCTGGGTCTCTACAGGAGTCAGGATTAATTCCTTGCCTGTCATGACCTGGTTTAGTCTCCCATGACAGGATCCTATTAAGAGCAATGGATACAGAGTCATGGTAGGCAAGCTAGGTCCAGCAGTGTGAGAGGAGACAGTTCTCGGTATGCAGCCAAACTCACATCATCATCATAAGAGAGACACTCACAACATCATGAATGTATAGCAAAGAAAATCCGTTGACCACCAACGAAGAGCTCTGAATGCCTCCTCTGAGCTCACGAGTGCCCAGTAGACACTTCAGGCTCACACTCCATCATTAAAAAATAGGACTATAGAATTGGTCAGTGACTCACAGATAGAAGTTGTGGTTTACGCCGTCTGCCCTTTCTGGGGAAAAAAAAAAAAAACGATCCCTATCATCTATTAAGCACCTACTGTGTACCAGACACTCCCCAGGGGTCTTTCAGATTATCTCCAGTGATGATAGTAATTAAAAGATTAACAGTCTATAGACCAACTTGTAGAACAGCGATGGGCAGAGCACGCCTTGACCAGGACTGTTTAATTATGCACGTGACCTCCTGACCTCAATTTAGACCTGAGCTTCATGTTAGCACAGAGAGGATGGCTGTGGGAGTGACTGGACCCTTTATCCGTACGTCTTCCTGATATGCCACATTGAGTCATCCCCCACCTCTGCTTTTCCCTCTTACTCACTCTTTAATTGATGTAGCAGATGGGTGGCCAGGCATAGCCAGCTGGGGCTGCTAATGCCAGGGCTTGGGACCTAAAACCCTGGAGTTACAACAGGATCTTCCTGTCCTCTCCTAGTGGGAGAGACGGATAGTGTTGTGTCTCTCCTGGACACCCTGGAGCAGCATCTGCCTATCAGAGGCGCAGGATGCACCAGGGCCATGACCCTTCCTGCTCTTGCTTCTAGGCCGTCTCATCTCTCAAACCCAGGGGTTGGCACTTGAAACGGGATGGTTCCCTTCTCCTCCCTGGGCATTTACTGGCAGTTCGATTCCACATCTGGTGCTAACAGCTGTTTCCAGAGTCTATTGAAGACACTTGCTGGCTCACAGTGAGATACCTGGGCAGGAGGCATCATAGCATTCCCCATTGGGAGTGCTGCAGAATCACAGAATCAGCCATCCTGGGTGACCACTCAGAATTAGGGACCAGGAGACCAGCTCCTTCCCACGATCAAAGTCCTGGAAAGTGCCTCCTGGAGGACACAGGGTAAACTGAGTCAGTGCTTTTATCTGAAGACAAGATGGTCTTTAATTCTTGGAAGCCTAAGCCAGGACACACGGTCAGAACAGTGATCCCAACAGGATTTATGTGCCATAATGGGGCAATCTAAACAGGACACCTATAGATTTGAAGTTTGGCCCTCCGTGTAGGCACCTCAACCAGATTTCTCATTCCTACCTCCACTCTGCTCCTCCTGCTCTGCTACCTTCTCCCCTCACCGCTGCTGCCCTGGCCTCTTCTGCTCTTTCTTATCATCCTGCATTGAAATATCTGTTTACATGCCTGTTCTCCAAAACAGGCTATTTTAAATGTTTTATTAGTTATATATAATCACACAGCAATTGTTTTTTTCGTAACATTTTTGTATGTGGATATCATGCATTTTGATCACATTCACCCCATTACCCTCTCTTGCCTCCCTTCTCTGGGTTCCCTTTCTCTTCGTAACTGGTCCCCTTCTGGTTTTATGTCTTTTTTTTTTTTTTCCAGAGTGTGTGTGTGTGTGTGTTATAAAGAGTTTCAGTAGAGTGGCTTACAGGAGTATGGGCGTCTCACAAGTGGTCACAACTCTGAAGAAAGTTCATCTCCTCTCTCAGAAACTGTTACCTGACTATAACTCTTCAGGCGGGGAGGGGCCTTGCAAGCTCCTCCCCCTGCTGGCAGGATTTTGATGGATCCAATCTTATACAAATCTCAGGCAGACCATCAGAGCCACACTACTGTGGTATGGATGCCACTTCACACATGTGCCAGCCATTATAATACCATGTCACATATTAACTCATGCACTATTGATAGTCATCCCCCCAAAGAGGGATCATGAGCATTTCCAGTGTATATTAGAGGTAGGGGCTACATTATACACTTCTTCCCCCAGAATGCAGGGCAGTGTTTGGCACAGAGCGATCTCTGCGGATGGGAGTTGAATGAATGAGTGACCGTAGGGATGGATTGTCTCTCTGCCATTCTGAGAAGGAGTGGGTAGGGTTCTCAGCAAACTGGAGCCTTTCATCCTCTCCTGCTCTTTCCCTCTTGTCGTTAGAATCCTGTCTCGTCGTCTTGTTTATCACAGTCATCCTACACTACCTCAGAGACATGGGTTTAACCCAGCTGGGCTAAGATAGCCATTAAAAACACAGTCTCTTAATGTGCCAGCATTCCGTTTTTGTGTTGGCTTTCTGCGGTTTGGTAAAGAACTTGGTGAGTGTTCCTGTCTGTTTGGAAAATGCCCTTTGAGAACAGGGACAGTTAATGGCTGCTTCCCACTGAGTCCAAGAGATGGTGCCAAGTACCCTGCGGGCACACAGAAATATTAATTGCTGTTGATTTCCTGACTTATTATTTGAATATGTTAAATGGCCCTTGAGAGGCTTCCAAAGAGTTAATACGTTACTCCCAATCCATGACTTACACAGGGAATCTTTGACCTGGGAGGGTTCTCTGGCATGTTGTGATGTGTGTTCACTCTGTAAGCTTGATGAATATACACAGGAAGATGTGGGTTCACTTTTTGATTATAAGAAATTATAGAAAATACTGATTTTATGTTAGTTAACTTGAATACCAACTTGCAAGCACCAGGCCTGTGTGAATCCATAGGGCTTTGAGAATTTGATGACATCTCTTTTATCAATGCCACCACTAGAAAGGGCTTAAAAAGTCCCAAACACCTCAAATGTAACTATCCTTCCCATCTTTCAGTTCTGGAGTGCTTCAGTATACATCCAAAAGATTATTTTATATCTGGGGCTGAAGTTACTGGCTAATGGTTTTCTCTCAAAGCCCCAACACAGAAACTCAGTCATTTTGAAATAGGGAACAATTCAGACATCCTCTGCCACAAGCTCACGAGAGGTTCCAGAATGCATACAGCAGGTTAATAAGGTGTACAGATGAGGCTCTCCCTGTCATTGTTGCTGTAGCCAAGGCTCACACACACTCCATCTCTGTGGACTTCTGGCAGCCAGGAAGGAAGGCTTTCTTGGGCGCCTGTTGCTAGGAAGTTGTTAGGCAATTAACAGTGAGGTCTAATCAAATTTGGGCTGAGTGTGGCTTATAATTATATTATGAGGCAAATCCACATTCATCTTCAGGACCGTGTAAAGTTTGACATGGGGAGGTTTGCGGGTTTGGGGAGGTAAAATGTGGCTCCCGCTACCCACTCTGCCACATCCTGTGTGTGTGAGTTTCTTCCTTGTGCTGTGACCAAAAGCTTGACAGATGCAACTTGAGAGGTTATTGTGGGTCACAGTCTGAGGGGACACAGTCCGCTGTGACAGGGAGGCTTCGTGGTAGGAATGTGAAGCAGATGGCCACACTGTGTCTTCAGTCAGCACGTAGAAAGAAGACAGGAAGTAGGGTGGCTCTTCCTGTTGCCCACCTCCTTCAGGGAGCTTCCCCATCAAGTTTCCACAGCCTTCCCAAACAGTGCCACTCTTGGGAATCCAGGGTCTAAGTGCAGGAACCAATGAAAAGCATTTCTCATTCAGACCGCAACATAGTCCCAGTAAGGTTTTCAACATAATCTCAATTATTTCTGTTTTGTCAATCATGTGCCAATGTCCCTCATGGTGGGATGTGGATCATGGATAGCTGTATGTTGCTTCAGAACAGATTTTGTCCCCAGACGAGTTAGCACAAAAATGTCAATTTCCACAAATGTTTGGATCTGAGTGTTGTCAGAAAGGATAAAAGCTGCATACATTTGAGGTCTAAAATGTCCACAACACCAACAGAATGACAAGGCTGAGTTGAAGTACAAAGCTCCAGTGCATTTTAGAAAATGCCACATAATATTTTCCTATGAAGGAGTTTGTAGTCATGACTGGCTTAAGTACTTGGAATCTCTAGTCAGAATAGCTAGACGCCATCTCTGTCTTGGAACGTGTCTCTAGCTATATTAATTTTTAATTTCTGCTTTAGTAATATTAAGCTATACTTTAACAGAGAAGAATCTCTTCGTTCTTTTCACCTTTTCCATAAATACAAGTAATTTCCTCAGCATGGACACAAGCCTTTTTGTCTTTTCTGAGTTGAAAAGCACATGTTTTTGTATGTATTTTACACTTGTCATTACTTTCTGTTACTCAAAACAATTTCTTCTGAAACCAGATTTAACACAGCACTCTACTACTGTCTGAGAAATAGGGAGTAAAATGCCAGGAAAACAACAGAAATGAATAAGCTCAGTTTATATTATAATATGTCCAATATTAGACAAGTAGATGAGTAGATTATATATTATATAATTGTTGAACATACAGACAAAAGATGAGTGTTATTAAGGTATATGATATAAAGAATTAGTTTGGGGAGAGTGTTTTGGTCTGAAGACCAGGATGGAAGTTGATAGAGGCCCCCACAGTCTCATTCACTGAATTTCTGAATGATGAGGGGATAGACCTCCTTACTCTGAACTTTGACCCAGGAAGTATTACACTTTGAGAAGCAGACTAATTTTCCCTAGCATTCACTCTATTCTGTCGGCAAAGGCCTAGTGTAAAGCTTCTTAAGCAGGATGTTTAGATATTATTCCTGCCCAAATCTTCTCCGTATTGACTTGATGGTTGTCTGTTGCTTTGGTATGGGCTGGGCAGGAAGTGGTGTAAGATATAGCCTGATTCCTAAAGGACAAATGGGACCGATTTCTAGGTCTGTGGTCCCACCCTACTTTGTCAGGTCCCCACTGGAAGAGGCTCTGGAATGAAGTTTGCCTTAGAGTGAGGGAGAGTAGGAGCTGAATTTGGGATTGGCTCCTGAAGACACAGCATGTGCAGCTGGCTTCTAAAGTTACACATAGCTTGCTGCTGTGCATGCTTTAGTGACATTTTCTGAAAAAACAAAACAAAACAAAACTCTTAAGACTGTGGTGATGTATTGTGTACCCTAATAAACTTATCTGGGGATCAGAGGACAGAGCCAGCCACTAGATTAGACATAGAGGCCAGACAGTGGTGGCACACACTTTTAATCCTATCACTCGGGAGACAGAGATCCATCTGGATCTCTGTGAGTTCAAGGCCACACTGGAAACAGCCAGGCAGTGATGGCACACACCTTTAATCCCAGTACTGGGGAGCACACATGCCTTTAATCCCAGGAAGTGATAGCAGGGTGGAGAAAGGTATATGAGGTGTAAGGAAACAGAAACTCAGTCTGTTTAGGCTGAGGATTTTGTAGAGGTAAGAACTAGTGGCTGGCTGTTCTGCTTCTCTGATCTTTCAGCTTTCACCCTGATATCTGGCTTTGGGTTTTTTTTTTTTTTTTTTTTTTTAAAGATCATCTAGATTCAAACAACAGAGGACATCTAGGTTAAGATCCTCAAGAAAACTGGCTATTGTAGTCCCTCAGTTATTACACAGAACAAAGACAACGGGGCATGGGGAGAAGTTCTTCTTCCATTCCGCCATCTTGTGTGAGCCAAGATGGTACTTCTGAGATGAAGCCGGTCTGCTAGGTCAGCTTCAGGGTGTTTTATGGTTCTGATATCCCGACAGCTGTCTTGAAAATCACTAAGACTATGGGATGACTGGAACTTATGTTTCTATAGAAACAGTGGGAAGCTTGCCACCTATTCACAGTGGTGCAGCTCTCCTGCAGAGGGGAATCGTCTCTGACTCGCCATCACATACCACACACATCTCTTCAGATGTCTTTCTTTACTAGCAACCTTGTTGATGATGTCATACATTTTACTTTTGTAGAAGAGGTCAGAAATACTTTGAAAATTCAAGCTTTTCTTGACTTTAGAAGCTGATAGGACTTGTGACAAAATTGTCCTGGTGCAGTTGGCATTGATAAGGAGATGACCAGATCCGAGCCTTTCAAATGTTCAGGATGGGTAATGAACAATGATGGGACCGTTCTGTCGATTTTTATTTTCTTTGCAAAATGGAGATTTCTTCTGAAAACTCAAGAGCAGCTGCTTCCTCCCTGAAGCTGAGCAATATTCCCCAAAAGCCTTTGTTTGCCCTCATATTCCATAATGTTAGGCTTTTACAGTCAATAAGCCATTAGTAATCAAGAGATGTATAATTTATTAATTACACTCCACATTAATATTTAATCTTTTTGATTGCTGAGTATATTTCTAAATCTACTTTTTAATTACATTTTAGGGATATAAATCTTCCAGACAACCATTAGAAAAACCTTATTTTTTTTTCTCCTGTACATTGTGACTTCAGCGACTTTAAGACAGCTGGTTGTGAATTCCTGCAAGATAATCAGTAAAAGTGGTGATCTTGGTGCAGGAGTACTGTTCACCTCTCTGCAAGCTGATGGAAGGGTTGTGAGAAAAGGGTATTATAAAGAATTTACACAGACAGAGAAGTCAGAGGAGAGAAGGAAAGAAAGAAGGGAGGGAGAGAGGGAGGAAGGAAGGAAGTGAGGAAGGAAGGAAGGAAAGGAGGGAAGAAGGAAGGAAGAGTGAGCTGTGGGACAGTGGACACCGCCCCTTGTCTCTGGGTTGGCCAGGCTGTGCCAGGCAGTGCTGAAGTCTTCCTGGGTTCTGAGTGGACCTTGGACGTGGGCTCTGACAGATGTAGTGCATGGGACTGAACCCAGCAGAGCTTTTCTGTTATGACTGTCGTCCAAGAGCTGGCATTTCAAAGCCATAAGCAGAGCTTGCTCACCTCAGTTTTTGTTTCCCCCAGAGTGGCATCAAATGCCCTTGACATTGATTTTTTTTTTCCGTTGTCTTGGGCTCCGCCGAGTTTCCACCGGCACTGCCTTCACCGCTCTCTTTTTTTTTTTTTTTTTTTTTTTTTTTTTTTTTTAGATTAGACTCCGTGCCTTGAAACGCCAGTGCCAGGCATTTGAGTTATTTATATTTCCTTTGTCTTTCTGGTGCTTTACATTTTTTATCATCTCTATACTGAGTAATTTTTGAGAACCTGCTCTTGCCTTTTGCTTGTGATCCAGCCCTGGCAGAGCTGACAGTGATCTAAGCAGGGTATGAACTGAAGTGTAAACTTTGAGGGAAATAACTTACTTATGGGTACAGAAGAATCCGTACTGAAAATCCCACCTTCTCCAAGCCATCTTCTTCATGAGTTTGAAGCGCCTGTGGGCTGCCAGGGACAGGTAGATGTACACCCACATTGTTCTCTTCGCTCATTAGCATGTGTTAATTATTTCCTTTAACTCGGGTGTCCTTGGAACTCCTCCTAGCCTCCATTCTCAATACTGTAGCTATTTTTAAAAAACTACTTACTTGAAGACTTTATTTCTTCATATTCTTCAAACTATGAGATGCATTCCATGTCATGCGAATGCAGATAGGTAGCAAGCCGCTTCCAGAGAGTTCTTCCTCCTGGTTTGTAAACTTCACCAGATCAGCGGCATCTCAAGTCCACAGCCTGGTCTCTGAGGCCTGGCACACTGCCTGGTATGTAGTGGGCCTTCCAGCAATGATTGTTGAATAAACCAGTGAATAAATGGAGATTTTTAAAATTCATAACAGGAAGTCTTTGGAAATGTTCTTTGAAAGGAAATTTCAGGGCAAGATGTGACTCACTGATTCCTCAGAGGACGGAGGGTAACTTGAGGGGTAGTCCCTTAAGATAGAGGGTAACTTGACAGATCGTCCTCTAAGACAGACGGTAACTTAAGAGGTAGTCCCTTAAGCTCCTGTGAGGTGTAAGGCCTGAGTGACTTGCCACTTTCTTTTATGACTCCTTCTCAAGTAGGCAGAGTGACCGGGTTGTAGTGTAAATTCCATCACTTTTTCTAGAGTCCTGTTTAGGCGGGGAGATTTTTATATGAGCTCGAACTGGCAACTACTTTGAGTCCAGTTACCCTGGGTAATGCTCTCTTTCTATAAAAGCCAGTTCTGTTTCCAATAACCAAAGTAGTCTTGATCAGTGGACGTGGACAGCACACATTTGATTCACTTCCACCTGCTATGTCAAGGACGCTACAAGGAGAAACCGTGAGACTGAACCCCTGCGGCTGGTAGAACAACCCAGCTCTCCCTAAGCTCATCTCGCAAGAGTTAAGTGCCGAAAAATCTGTTGAAAATGTTCATGTCAGTAGTAGACAATGTTTGGGAAGCACTTCTTTATTTTTTAAGACAAGGTCTCACTATGTGTCCCTTACAGGCCTGAAATTAGCTATGTAGACCAGGCTAGCCTTGAACTCACAGAAATCTCCCTTCTGAGTCCTGGGATTAAAGATGTATGCCACCATGCTCAGCATGGCATTCCTTTCTGTTTATTTTTTCTTTCAAATTAGCTGAATAATTGGTGATAGACATTGACTCTTTGATTGACACCTGTCAATTACTTCCCTGTGCCACTCTGCTTTGAAGAGGAAGCGTCAACTGAGCAGTCCCCCTTTGAGAAAATCATTCTCTTAGAAAACTGTTCATCTTGGGAATCATCATTGCTTTGAACACTTTACTGGCGCCTCCAGGAAGCTCCCTCTAGCTGCAGGGACACTGCTGTCTGTGAGTTCGGCTTCCAGGGGCCTTGTGGCCCCGATCTGCACCAGCACCAATGACTTCACTTTAGCCATGGTGTCCCCACATATGGCATCAGTGTCCTCCAGCTTGACTTACCCACGGCTCTTCTGGATAGTCCCACTCCTAGCTACTTTGAATTCAGAATTCAGAAGAGTAGTCCTCAACTCTATCCAAAGGAGGACGAGAACATTCATCAGTGACCCAGCAAAAACTTGATTGACAGAAAGGGGCCCTGCCTATGTGCCACTTGTAAAGCGTCCTTATGGAGTGGGGATGGGTGGTCTTGGTGAAAATGGACACTTGCGCCGTCATTGTTATAAAGTACAATTCTGAATGTGTATAGCACATCCATTCTACATCTGTCCTGGTGAAATAACCAGGCTGCTCTTGATACTTTTCAGGCTACTCTGGAAGGCTTTTCTCCTGTGCTTCCCTCTCATCAAGAGTTACAACATCAGGCCCCAATAAAGGCTTCTTCAGAAGGGTCTTTTGTCAACATGTCTTGACCTGGTTGCATGAAAAGCAGATGAGACCTGGGACTCCTGACCCTAGTATTAGCCTCAAAAGCATGAAGGTGGATGTGGAGTTGTCCTAGAGAGTCACCAGAAACTGATAGGGAGTCCTAGAGAGTCCCAGGGAACTAATGGAGAGTCCTAGAGAGTCACCAGAAGCTGATAGGGAGCCTTAGAGAGTCATCAGGAACTGATGGGGAGTCCTAGAAAGTCACCAGGAGTTGATGGAGAGTCCTAGAGAATCACCAAGAACTGATAGGGAGTCCTAGAGAGTCACCAGGAGCTGATGGAGAGTCCTGGAGAGTCACTGGGAACTGATGAAGAGTCCTGGAGAGTCCCTGGGAACTGATGAAGAGTCCTAGAGACCGGGAACTGATGGGGAGTACTAGAGAGTCCCCAGGAGCTGATGGGGAGTCCTAGAGAGTCCCCAGGAGCTGATGGGGAGTCCTAGAGAGTCCCCGGGAACTGATGAAGAGTCCTAGAGAGTCCCTGGGAACTGATGAAGAGTCCTAGAGACCAGGAACTGATGGGGAGTCCTAGAGAGTCCTCAGGAACTGATGGGGGAAGTCTTAGAGAGTCCCCAGGAGCTGGGGGCTCCACAACTCTGAGCTGTGACACTAGGACCCAGTGGTCATACTGCAAGAAGAAGGAACTGGAAAGGTTCTGAAGAGGTGAAGCCAGGAGACAAGAGAGGCTGTGAAGAGGTGCTGAGACCCGAGAGGGAGACAGCACAGGGTGAAGAGCCAAGGGTCATAATGTCTCCAACCTGAGAACCATGACTCTGGATGTTTGGTGTTGGTGTGCTAGGCCCGGGCAATGAGCCTCTGTCTTGAGCAGCTTTGCACATTTCTAGCCATATGCCCTTTCCCAAGGCCTGGGGCTAATTGCCTCTGGTTTGGAAGCCCAAGTTGTGAGCATGGAACTCAGGACTATCAGCATGAACATAACTGCTTCTTGCTTGTCTGCAGCTTCTACCTTGGTAGAGCCCAAGAACATCCCAGCCAGCCATTTGTGACAACATGCCTCTGGGGAATTGATATTTGAGGCAATACACAAACAATTATGTTTAAAAAGAGCTTTCTCCCTAATTGATGTGTTAGTCCATATGAAGCAGTCCACCTTGGCTTTTAAGAGTTTCCATTATAGAGCATACATTAATAGTTATTTATAGACATCTTCTTCCCATGGCACCAGTTCTTGGCACTGCTTGGAGGGCGGTAGAGCTGGGTAGGGGGAATGGATCCTGGGCTGTTGGTAGAGAGCCAAGTTCTCTATGATCAAGGGTTCTTTGCTCTACATTTTAACACTACCCCCAAAGGACTCTGGGAGAATCCTTGCTGCATGGAGCCGAAACAAGGAACAGAGGCCACCATCCGCCATTTGAATAGCCACAGCTCTTCAAGGACATGTTAATTCTCAACACTGGTTCTTTATAAAGTTATATTTTATACAAATGATCAGATGTTTATAGTTTTATGTTTTTAAACCTTTATTAAAATATTATTTATTTGTGTGTATGTGCACATGGTTCACACAGAGGCTCACACAGAGGCCAGCAGAGGGTGTCGCATCCAAGGATCTACAGGTACAGGTGGCTGTGAGTTGCCTGATAGGATGTTGTGAACCCAGTTTAGGTCCTCTGTAAGAGTAGGACATACTCTTCACTACTGAGTCATCTCTTCAGCCCCAATTTTTCTGGATTTATACCCAGGACTTTGTAAGCCAATGTATCTCAGCAAACTAAAATAGAAATAATTGTTCAGATCTACTTGTCTCTGCCTCCCCAGCATGGAGATTACAAGCATACCTGCATGTAATTACATGCACACCAGGCTAAGTGAGTTCTGGGTCCTCATGCTTACAAGGCAAATACTTTGCCAACCGAGTGATCTCTTCAGCTCATACCAACTTAGTTCCTAAGTTCAACTCTGCAGCCACTAGAGTTTCTTCAGAGTGAATAGCTTACCAAGTTTGTGCTTCCATTTTCTCTTTGTATAGTACGCAATAAGACAGGCGGTAGTGGTGCACACCTTTAACCCCAGTACTCAGGAGGCCGAGGCAGGTAGATCTCTGTGAGTTCGAGGCCAGCCTGGTCTACAGAGTGAGGTCCAGGAAAGCCAGAGCTACATAGAGAAACCTTGTCCTGAAAAAAAATGCTAATATCACCATCTATAATAGGCGATAGAATAGTGTTTATTTTATTGAAAGAAAATAAATGACTGTGTAGCACTTGGGTGCTGTGCATCGCACACATGAAAAGTACATGTGAACTGTAAGCATGTGTTTTTAAATAAATTGATAGCTAAAATATTTAACAGTGGGGTAATTATTAGTGAATTCAGATATAGTAGAAATCAAATATTATCTTTTATTATGATTCAAAGAGACAATGTTTCCTGCGCTAATGCACTTGATTATGTTGATATGAAATGAGGAACTGAGTAATTAGGTTGTGATGGAATCTGTTCCTCACCCCCAACAAAAATTTGGGGCTTTTCAAAGTGGGGTGTGGAATGTCCTACAATGTAGTACACATCAAGACTCCAGAAACCGTGACTGCAAAGTTTGGAGAAGGCAGAGTGATCAGTTCCAAGGGAGAAAGATTCTGCCCTAATGTTAACTTCTCTTCAGATAAGCTAATGTTTAGTGTTAATGCCTGGCAAGTTCCAAAGAGGGGAAAACGCAAGTATTTATCGTCCATATTATATATGATTGAAATTAAAGTTGACTTGCCCATTAAGTACTGCAGTAACAGGTTTCCTGACTTTTCATCAGAGAGACGATCCATATCCAAAAGACATTATATTTCAAAAGAACACTAATCAATGCTGAGAACAGTTGCTATAAATTATTCACATCTGTTATAAACTTCTCCATCCCTTTAAAAATTAACGGAACACAAAAGTAGGCCCGTCTCACCTTGAGAAGTTGGACTGTGAGGGGCCGATTACCATAAGCTGAGAGAGCTCATGTATTATGAGGAAGAAATCAGGCAGCCTTACATCTGATAAAAGACGATCCTTGTTACGTGTTCTCTCGCCACACATTAATATTTCATGCAACCATTTCAAAATAAAGTCATAATGTGGGTCGTAAATCACAAAACAGTGGTAATAAACCACTTTGGTTTATATTAGCTGTATAGGGCGATACTTAAGTCTTCCCACCATTAGCCCGGACTATTTGAGCCTTCTCTGTCCCTCGCATGCTCTATTTCTTCCATCTTAAGTGGCAGGAATATGGAAAACATGCAAAACCCATTCATCAGTGATAAAGCGGGGCTATTTGTTCTCATAATTGATTTCATTTCAATGTGGACCTGTGAAAACGATAGCACAGTAGAAAATGATAGTATTGACCTTGTTTTATCAAAGAACATGACTTCCCACTGAATTCGGTGGAGGTGACATAAGACATTGAAAGAAGCACACAGTGCTCCAAAGGCTGGAATGATTCATGTATAAAAACAGCCTCTGCTTGCTAGTGGGTGGTTTGCTCTTCTATGTTTTGAATGTACATTGTGTCTATTCATTGTACGTGGGTGCTGGGTCTCCTAAGGACCTTTTCAAGCATGCCTCTTCTGTCAGCTGACCATGTTCTCTTCCCTTATCCACCTACCCTCTCATTTCTTACTTGCCTAATTCCTTATATACATTCCTGAAATGGTACTTCAATTATGTATCATCCTGGTTCTCCTATTATTTTACTTTTGCTCTGGTGAAATCTGTTCCATCCTCTGGCATAAGTGGTCCTGAAATTGTTAGTGCTCATCCTTGCTCAGGCTGGAAACTATATCTATATTCTAGATGTGAATAAAAGGTCTCTATGCTGAAGCATCCTGAACTCATAAAACCTGAACCGCTGCCAATTGAACAAATTGACTAAGACATAAACACATGCATATATGAGGCCTATAAATATTTGAGGGTGCTGTTGCTTGTGGTTTTTTGTGCTTAATCACACTTCATTATCTTCAGGATGAGGGCCCTGTTGGTGGACCCAGAGTTCAGGTGGTCCATGAGACCTGGCCCCTGCTCATAAACAGCAAGTGAGGTTAGCGTTCAGTGCCCTAGAGGGATGCTCAGTGGTTCTCTCAGGCCCACCTTGGTTCACTGTGTGTAAAAGCAAATAGCTATGGCTACTGCGCTGGGATATGTTTGGAATGAGACTATAAAGAAAGTCTATACAAGTATGTTGAGCAAGAGTAAACCCCTTTATATATAAAACTATATTATTATTTGTTAAAAAGTTTCTTGGTCTTTGGAAAAGTTCATGGACTAGGAATTCAACACTCAAATCCATGCATGGTCACATGGGTTATGTACTCAAGAGCAATGGCGCTGGAATTTCAAGTACCTGCAAAGTTCATATGATATCTGAAAAGTGTAGAATGCTCGTGCCTCTCATATAAAATAGTGTCACATTTGCAAATAACCTATACACATCACCTCCTATTATGTCAAACTATCTCCAGATTAATTATAACACCACCTAATACGATGTTAGCATTGCATAAATAGTTGTTGTCCTATATTGCTTTAGGCACAAAGACAATAAAGAATTTCTTGCATTCACATGCATTTTTCCCCTGAGTATATTTGACCTTTGGTTGGCTGAATCTGTGATGGAGACAGAGGACCAACATTGTCTTGTTTGGGCTGTGGGGAGGGGGATACATATTTAAGAAATGTGTCTACCTGGTATGTTACAATACATAAGGGAGACTGGACTCGGGGAGGTAAGTCCTAGCTGAGCACACCTCTGTACAGAGCAGCAAAGGGTTATTCCATGCAGCAGGCTCCAGCACACTCTGCTTTGCTTTTATGGAGGGCAGAAGATTGCTGGAGAGAGGGTCACTGTGGTCAAGAAGAAAGCTGAGCTTTGACCTCACAGAGGAATCTGGTCTTGATTTCAAGAAGGCATTTAAGACAACCATCCAACACTGTAGAGTACCTAAATGGATGGTGGAAAGTACGAGAAAACCACAGGTAGCGTTTGGTCAAAAAGAAAGTGGTGGGAGGTGTGGGAGGTGAGCAAAGGAAGACCGATGAGTGCAGAGGCTGGCACAAGGGCACACAGTGCTCAAGGATTTGCAATATTTATAGCGATGGGGGACCTGTGAGAGGCAGAGGGTGACAGCGGAGGAAGGGTTGTGGCCAGAAGAAAGCTTCATGCGCAAAGGCCGGGAAGGATGTCTCTGTTTTGTCAAGGTAACACCATCATTTTCTGATTGCAGCGTTTCACGGTTGCGGCCAACTTCCGACCATGGCTACCCCTTCCCCTGACATCCCAGCCCGTGTCCACTTAATGGCTTGCTGGCCACTCTCATTGCGCTGCAGGAGCTTCCGGCCTAGTCAGCTCTTTAAGCGAGGCATAGGAAACGTAGATAAGTTCATTGCCCCTCAGCGGCCCCAGACTCCGGGTTTTAGGTGAGATGTTGAAGTCTGGGGTGGGCCCATGTCTTCAGAATGCCTGTCCCTTGGTGATGACCCTGACCTTCAGTGGCGGCAGATAGGGTGGTTCCCTGAGAGGCCAGGCAGGATGGAGGTAGGCTGTGTTCTGGTATCTCGTCTCTCACTTGTCACCTGCTGTCATCTGATGTCCCTCCCTTCTTGGCTGTGCTGGAGTGGCAGGCCATCCGTTGACCTGCTGCTGCAGGGTGCACCCATAGGTGGTCCCCGACTATCACTTAATTTTGTAGTTTCATTTCTGAAACACACTGAGGCATGTTCTTTTGTCATAACATGGGTGTGGAAACCTCACTTCTTTTCCTATTAGACCAATAGCTAGTTGGTTCCTGGGATTTCCGTTTTAATGGAACGTTAGTGGTGAAAATTTGGGTTCTCCTGGTTACAACCCTTCTTGGCTTCTGGTGGTTTACTCTCTAGAAATTGTGGTTTTCTTTCTCCCTCGTCCTTGTAAACATAAATAACTCTGGTAATAAGGAACACTGCCCAAAGTGTTTTCCATAGTCACACCCTCAGTGAAGAAGAGGTTTGTTTGGTTTTTTTTTCTTCTGTTTCTTGAATTTCAACATACTTGAGCTGAAAAATCTACTTCCCCATGAACCTTTGAAAGAATTAGTCTGGTTTAATGGATGCCCTGATGAGAGCAGTTCACTGTGGGTTTTGCTAATGAAGAACTGAGAATGTCATCGATAAATTCTCACACACCGAGCTGGAGATGTCTGCTGCACTTGGCTACTGAGAAATGCCAGTTGTACTGCGGGCATGCTTTAATTTCAAGCTTGATCACAAGGATTTCTTTTTCTCAAGTTAACACAAGGGAAGGCTGAAATCAAAGTCAAACTTAGAATGTTCATCTCCATTTCAAGTTCAGAACAACTAACGTCACATTGGAGATGATTTATGCTCCCCACATTTTAAAATATATCGCAAACGACTTTTTTGTTTATGACATCAGGCCCTGGAGAAGTTAACAAAAATCTTTAAAAATACAAACAAGGAGGCATTGATTCAATCATGCATACAAACACTGCCCCTGCTCCTCGAAACGCTGCTCAGTACAACCCAACTCCATCCTTTCTCATCTTCTTCTAATATTACTGAAGCTCCGTTTAATTGCCACCTCATCTGCTGCAGGAAACAATTACTCTGAGTAAGCCCACGGACCTCTCTGGTTTTGCAGCAGATTATTTAAAAACAATATTTCCTTAAGATAACAATTTTGATAATGATGCAGGAAGGAAATATATTCGCAATTAAATGAGCGTGCTTTAGCACGACAAGCAATAAAAAGCTTAACACTGAGCCGCTGTGAGTTAAATGCCGGAACAATGTCGGACACCCCCCCTACCTTTTGCTGACACATTTATTTTTCAGTAAATGAAGACTGTTTAGGTTTAATGCATTTGTGGTTGACGATAGTTTAAAAGATCAATGTAAATTCGTTTTGAACTAGTAAATATGGCTTTAATGAAACTTCTAACAGCACGCTCTCACACCTCGGGCCTCTTCATCGTCCCTAGGTGACACAGCAGGGTCCCGCTTGAGTCCGATGACATGCCCAGAGCATTATGAAGTGTTTGACAGATTTTATTTGATGTGTGTGTGATTTACGGGCTAGACACTGGATTTCCATCATTGCCGGACCCGCCTTCCGTCTGTACTCGGCACAGAATGTTGCTGAAGGAACCTTTTGCTGAAGGTGCTTATAAATACAAAATCATATATACCACGGATAAAATGTGTCTCAGAACTGGGCTCATTAAACATTCCCACTCCGCTGAGTGAGGTAATGTATGAGGCAGCACTTTGCGAACTGTAAAGCTGGGTGTAGAGGTTAGTTTTCATAATTACTGTTGTTACAGGAAACCCTGGTTTTATATATTATTATTCTGTTTTCCTTTAACACTTAATTCAAAGAGTAAATAGAGGCAAGCAATTTCCCTTAGGGCCTGCTGTAGTTTTAAATAGCTCAGAGAGCTTCATGAAGGTTTTATTGTAAGTCATACATGATGCTAGTGCTTTGTTTTTTATCTATATTCTGATTTTTATGTAATATATATATATATAATATATATATATATATGAGACATACTGATATAATAAGCACAGCCCATTACACTAAGCAGGCTGCATGAGTATTTCCACGGGGCCCGGAAACGTTGCTTTGTGGAATGTGAAGCCACGCCCGCCCCCTTTCTAGTGTTCTTGGTAAATTTTCCTTTTCTGGTCTTTGAGGATGTTGGGCTTGAAGAGTTTTGTTGCTGCTGTTGCTGACACTTCAAAGAGGAAGTGGACGAGACTCTCTCTGCCCCCAGCCTCAGCAACTGGAAGACATCCATGTGTTTGTGAGAAAAGTCAAGGTGAAATGATGGAGGGGAAAAGAAATGACTCCTTGGGTCAGACACTGAATTTGACCTTGGTGTGAGGCTGATTGGTGAACGTCAGGAACAGGGTTTGTGTCTATGGATGTGGACCAGCAGGCAACCTCTGTGGTACCTTAAAAAGTCCTGGTGCACACAAATCTCTTTTGCTAGTGGGATCATAGATTTGAGTTTGCGTTTGATCATGTAAATCTATGTCAATGCCATTCTTAATAGTTTTGTTACAGTTTTGAAATTTCATGAAACAAAAAAATGGTATAAAATGTGAACTTAAAAAGTCCAGCATACTCCTTGTCATATAAATCTTATGTCAAGGACATACTTTCTCATTCTCTTCTTCATTTAAACGTATAATAAAAGCTGAAGGAATTGTTAGTGATTTGAATGAGATTTAAACAAACAAAGAGAAAATGAAACAAATAAAGTAACTCACCACCCAGTTCCTAGGCTTGGGAACTGCTGATCAGCCTTGCCTGGCAGGGAGCTAGTATGAAAACTAACATGACCAGAAAAGTACTTATTTTCATAGGTAAGTCAGACATGAAAATTGTTTTAATTGCAGAACTTAGCTGATCGTGCAGTGTGGACATCCATTACTGGAAAAAATAACACGCAGTGGAATTTGCCTGTAAACCAAGAGAGCACAGATAAATCAGAATAACACACTGGAGAAAGATGTGAGGAATTAACTGAGTTTTAGTCTAGGAGTTCCAAGAGGAAGTGCTACACAACCAAACTACAAAGATAGCCCCAATGTCAGGCCTAGGAGTTCATTTAGAAAGTTCCAGAGTGCATTCCCAAGGAAGAGGGCTGCTGAAGAGTCTGGAGGCAGAGAGGGGATTGGTGTCATGAATGTCAGTATGTAGGGTCTAGTCTCACTTGCTCAGGCTATGTTGAAACTGTAATAATTTAGGTTAACACTAGAGACTGCCCCTTCCTATTTTCTAATTTCTATTATATAACAAATATCCTTCTAGAAAGTTCTGCAGCCACAGTATTCCCTAGCTCACTTTACCTCCTACTCCAAACATCGCTAGTGCCCATTGCTGCCTCCGTCATTTCCAGGTTATGTAATGGAGGCTCAGAGAGGTCAAATTCAAGGTCATAGTCAGTGGAATTAAATTCAATATCTGTTCTCAACTGCCACCCATTTAAAAGAAAATAAACTAGAGGCTAGAGAGATGGCCCAGCAGTTAGGAACACTGGCTGCTTCTGCAAAGGGACCAGGTTAGATTCCCAGCACTTAGATGGCGATCTGTAACTCTAGTTACAGGAGACCTGATGCCCTTTTCTAGACTATATGCATGTTGTATACAGCATACACGCAGGCCAAACACATAGAACACATGCATTAAAATAAAACTTGTATGACTTTCAAGTTACTATTCATGACAATAAAAATAGCTTTCTTCTCTCCTTTCTATAGGTTCCATATAAATTGCTGTTTTCCAAGTGAATTAATATGCAATATAAATTAATATCTCTTTTTTTTTTCCTGGAGCTGAGGACTGAACCCAGGGCCTTGCGCTTGCTAGACAAGCGCTCTACCACTGAGCTAAATCCCCCAACCCCTCATGAAGGCACTGGGAAGCGTAGTGAGAAACGATGACAGGGACTTGTCACTTCTTAGGAAAATACAAAGTTCTGCTGTCTTTCCTTTCCCCATGCCTTTTGCCTTCCTCTCTGTTGTAAGTGCCTTACAGTATCAGTTCTCTCCCGTTGATGTGTATTTTTAATTTAAATCTTGCCAAGACACATTTTAAGGGTGGGAAGTTCAAATCCTTCCTTCAGATAAGTGAGCATATGTCAGTACTTCACAAAAGCAGGGGTTGGCCACCACTGATGTGGGTGGTAACTTAGTTATTTCCAAATTGGATTTCCAATCCTCCCTCCAAATTTCTCTGTCTTGGAAATTTTATAGAAAAAGTCACACAATTATAATTCTAATCAGTAAGAACTCCAATAACTTCTAAGATTTTAAGTTGCTTCAGGAGCACATCCCTGACACTGATTTTTATTTATTCAATTTTATTTTTTGAGACGGGCTTCCCTATGTAACCCAGGGTAAGCCTTGAACTCTGGACCCTCCTGTCTGAGGTGCACGAGTGTTGGGAAGCACAGTAGACCTCACTGACCCTTCAGCTATTCCTGAGATGTTTCCCTTGGATTCTACAGCTTGAACCTGCACTTTGGGTGGGAGGGCAAAGGACAGAGTCTGTCAGTCACATCTGATTGGCTCACTCAGCGGCCATTCTTCATGATACATTGCTCTCTGTCTCTGAACTGCAGTCACTTTTACAGAGTGTTGAATTTCTGGATTCTCTCTGGAAAGTTCTACCATTTTCCCACTTAGCTGAGTGGTGGTGAGCTTAGCTCTCCTCTGAGCTGTCTTCTCTTAGGGACCTACTTTCCTAGGCTATTTGTAGCCCTAGTTAATTGTCCCTCTGTCCCAGCCCTACCCGTACATCCCTGCTGGAGTGTGGCCCAAGCTCTGTAAAAGACAGGTTGCAAGGACAAAGCCAGCACCGACTTGCTTCAACACCTGCTCTTCTGCCACTGTAGGTATGGCAAGGTGGCCTTCATTGGTGACCAAGCTATTTCAGGATGCCTGGTGTGTGATAGGCAGCCCTTAAAAGGTGTGAAGGGCCAGAGGAATGGGTGGAGAAAAAGTAAGTCTCACTGTCAGGTCTATACTGTATTCATTTGAAAGAAAGATCTGAGTGAAAGATCAGAAGCTTGGTTGGCACGGTATTGCTGTGAAAGCTGTCTTTGAATAGCAGTGGAGAACTGACTTCTAATTCTCGAAGCCGCTTCATGATGACTAAGTGTGTTTAAAAAAAAGAAAAGCAGATGTTAGACGTCCACGTCCCTGTTGTCAGTCAAGATGAGCTGAGGTCGACCACAGCTTTGCAGCCCATACAGAATAGAAAGCTTAGTGCGTTTGCCTTCCTGAATTCCATCCCGTGTCTGCCTTTTACGGCATGGCAGACACAGAGGCTGCTGATAGGTGTTTCTGTAATTACTCAAGGAATATTGCTCTTCATTTAGTATCACTTAACTCAAAACTACATTTCCCCTGTCTCATGAATTAGATGTGCTGGAACCCCATTTCTGTTCTCCAAGGTAAGGAGTCTGAACTAGATCATCCCTGTCCAAAGTTATGTGGATAGTGGATACAAACACAGTACTTACACATGACTTTTACCATTTAATTCTTCAAATGTGGGGCATTTCCTGAAAGACAGGGAAGTCCAATCAGGAAACAAAATACATGACCTGCACATCAAATCAGTGATGGTCAACCCTGAGTTTGTGACACACTCAAGTTAAGGTGTGAACTTGCAGCCATTAACACATGCTTCAGTGTTCTTTGAATTAAACGTCATGCTGTAACAGAAGAGCGGGAAATGGGGTGAAACACAGAGAGGGAGAGAGAACACTGCCCCCCCCAGGAAGAAATTAATCTTACATATTATTAGACACCAGAGTCATCTTTGAATGTGTGAACTACATTGAGAAATAAACTTACTTACTGATTCGGATAATGATCATATACAGCCAATCATAGTGAAGGCCAAGATGGCCGACACTTTCTTCTTGAGGATTGTCTAAAGGAGTCTGGGGTAACAATCCTGCTTCACAAGACTATGTTTGCTTCTCAAGAGCAAGGAAACAGAAAGTCGGGTAAGGTGTAGAGATGCGCGTATGGTTTTTCTTTTAAAAATGTTATTGAGAGACCTCAGTAAAGTGACTGATGTGCCGTGTGACAATTTGAATGACAATTTACAGAGACCACACACATGGACATTTATAGATGAAGGCTGCTTTGTGCGTCTCAAAGGACTACAGAATTTCAGACGTTGGCTTTTCATCCAGATGATCGTATTACAGGACAGTTTCTAAAATAATCACTTCCATCAATTGCAAAATATGGACCTAAAGCCATTAAATTTCACCATGTTGATGCCTATCAATCTAGGCACAGGAAACATCATGTGTGGCCACAGGGTTGCTGGGGAAGATAGAAAGATGATGCCAGGCAGCACAGCAGGCATTCTGAGTGCTATCCGAAAAATGCCATCCGGGTCCTCCCAGGGAAACGGCAACACGAGAAAGGATGAGGAAAGAGATGACTGTCCGGTTAGCGGCTAACAAGCTTTGGTTAATGGCAAACACAATCAGTCTCAGACCTGCACCTGAAGCTGATGAATGAGACAGGAGAGAACAGCCGTCTCCAGCTCAGTGACCACCAGTCAGCAGATCTTTGAAGAAACTTACTTTGATCGTTGAAGTCACTTAATAAAGAACTACACCTTCTACGCCTACATGATTCATTTGTCCGTCTTAAAGACTCCATCTGTTTACAGAACCGGAAACACCTTCTTGGATTAGAAAATAAAATCATTTAGGAAAAATAAAATGTGAATCGGGTTGGGAAGATGGCTCAGAGGATAAAGCGCTTTCCTTGCAAGCTCATGGCTCCAAATGGTGTTCCCCAGAACCCACATACACAGGCCTATAGTCCAGCAGTAGGGAGACAGGACAGTCCTGGGGCTCTCTGGCCAGCACCCTAGCCTCCGTGATGGACAGCACCTTAGGAATGACAGATGCCCAAGGTTGTCTTCTGCCCTCTACATGCATGAATGTGCGCACACACACACACACACACACACACACACACGCACACACACACACACACACACATACACACACACACACATACACACACACACACACACACACACACACACACACATGCAAATTAACCTTTATCACGTGTATTCTGCCCTGTTTTAGGCATATGGTCTTTTGGTCTTTCCACTCTTGCAGAGTTATGGTTGGAAGACAGGAACTCGGACAGGGAACCTGCTCCTTTTGCCTCCTCCACCTGTTTCCTTCCTGCTAAAATGTGTGCAGAGTAGCCACCGAGCCGCCCTGTCCCTTTAAGTCCTTCTTCAAGCACGGGAGCTCTAACAGGCACTAAGAGGACCTGTCTATCTCGCTGTTGCTTGCTGAGAAAATACTGTGTATGAAGAACCAGCTTATTGCTAACAAGGGTCTATATTAAGGCACAGCCCGGGAAAGACATAATATGGGTCTCCTGATTATTTTCTCTCACATCTTTCTCACTCCAGTTGATGATATGAAATCAGGACCAGACACACAATCACTCATTTCTTTACTTACTGGAAAAGGCAACAGATTTTATGAAGATTAGAAAATTTCCCCACCCCATTTGTCTCTCCCGTCCCATGCCTCGCCAGTCGCCCCTTCCAATGGAGAGATGGTAAAGAGTTCAGATGTTTCCCTCTTCCTGTAATAATCATGCATATGCCCAGCTTGTGTGGCTCCCCAGCCTCATGAATTTGCAGAGTGGCCTTGGAGAGGCTCCCTCTTGTCTTGGGGACAATTGCCAAAGCCGATCCAAGGAGAAACAAATCGTGCAAGAGAAGAATCACTGTGCTGCACAGATCTGACCTGTTTTGTGCTGGCAGCATTGGTCATGTGCCACCGGGCCCCTCCGCCCTTGCCCTTTGCCCCTTTTCTTACACAGTGTGCCCTGACAATTGGCTGGTCCTCATGGGTGTCCCTCTTTTCGGATTGGCACACACCTTGTTCCCTACATGGCTGCTGAGCCCAGCTCTGCCGTGTTGGTGGTTGGTGGTTGGTGACACTGGGTGGTGGACAATCTGATCTCTATTCTCCTTTTCAGGTTTCTAGGATCCAAGCGATTGTTAGTGGGCAAGAAGCAAAGGAGAGAAGATGTCACTTTCCTACATCTGAGAGTACCAGGTTAGGGACTCCAGTCTGTGACACATCAAATGTGCAAGAATGTCCCCACCTCTGCCCTCCTGATGTCTCCACCTCTACCCTCCTGATATCTGGCTGCCTGCACATGCAGGTGGGTACTGTGGGACTCTTCCAGATGATGGTCCTCAGCCTAGACAGAGTCCCTTCTTCAAGAGGGAGGCCCTCCCCGAAGGGCTGACGCGTTTCTGCTGGGATCGATGCCGTGGAGCCTGCATACATTGGTAAGCAGCTGGGCAGCGAGTCTCGGCTTAGCTGACAATAATTATGGATTCAGGTGCCAAGGGCAGCCGTGAGTAAATGGTCTGGGGGAAAAAAATCAGTCGTGAGTCTCTACATTTTTTTCCTTCATTTGGTAACGTCTAAATTAACAAAGGAAAAATGCAACAAAAGAAAGGCCCCGAAGTCTGGGAGAACATGAGGATGGCTCTGAGCCGGCTAATAGATATTCTTGCCAAGGCCTTTACTGTATACCTGAACTTCTCCCAGAAGCCCGACCAGCTTGCCGTCCCTGTTTTCCCCGTGCGCTGACTAGAGTTTTCTGTATCACCAGCCTTTCCACGGTTGCCCCATCATCCTCACTGTCCTCCCTGTACTCAGTGTGCCCAGCTCTGCATCCAAGGAGCCCCTTGTGATGGCAAGCTAAGTGTGGCCATAATCTAATTCTATAGAAAGTTAATCTAATATCTGTGTTTGTCGTCACTGGAAATCCATGATTAGCCATCACCTGTGGGTCTTCTTCTGTGGCCTTGGGAATGAGGTAGCTCAAATGCTCCCCCTCTGTTACCTCCCCAGCTGCATGTTTTCCTCAAGATCGGCCCCTTTCACCACTCTGTTCCGCCCCGTTATCCCCCACAACTTCTTCATGTCATTGGCCACTATTAAAAGTAGAAACCAGAAATAGTTACTACCCAGCAGCCTTGAGCCATGCCTGGGATACATTGATGGAGTGAATCATTTATTCCCACTGTCAGAGTACGCAAGAACAAATATCAGGAGCTTCATCGACAACCGCGATTGTCTTAAATGAGAAAATGTATTCAACAGACTGGCCCTGATGCTCACATTTGTGCAGATATTTTATTGTGTTTTGAGCTTGCTTCAGTAGGCTTTTGATAGACTTCCCTGGAACCTGTGAAGGAGTCAATGAGGGCTTGATTGGACCAGAATGGGATGTGGCTGGGAGATGGTCTCTTTCAAAATTCCTGATTGTGCCTTTTGAATTGTTTGGTTCACCCCACCCCCATTTCTACCCCCACCCCCACCCCCACCCCTGTTCTTTTATGTTTTGGGTCTTACTCTACCAACTCCTGCTTCTCCTACTGCCGCCTGGGAGTAAGTCTGTGCCCACAAAGCCCTTTGTGACATGGCCCGTCCACCCCCATCTTTTCTACTTAGAAGAAGGGAACACTGTCAGGCTCTGTGGTGTGAGTTATTTCAGAGGCCACCCATGCCCTGCCCACATGGCCGATGCTTGGCTTGCCACGCCACTGAAGAATGTTTACCATTACGTGGGTTCAGATGATTTTAGGGGAGGTTTGGTTCCACAGCCACTCTTGGATTTGTTAGTTATGAGTCTGGGGCACCTGAAACAAGTGACCTTGAACCAACACAGATCGTTATCACTCACACAAAACCAGAGAAAATTAAAAAGGGAGAAGTCTTTTGTGAACCTGAAATTAAAATCTCAAACCTCTTAATAAAACATAATTGTTTTATAAACAGAATATAAGTCAGATACATTGTTTCCATTCTTCCTCATGACTCTAAGACATTAGTTCTGAAGTGCCACCTGCATACATCTAGTGAAGCTGTCACAGGGCCGCATCTCTCTCTCTCTCTCCAGTCCCCTCTTCCTAGGCTGACTTCTCCGGTCTCTGGACTGGGCTCTGTCCCCTTGTTTACACTGGTGAACTCCACATTAACAAGCTCTGGCTCTCCTCTAACGGCTCTGCCCTGCAGGTACAGGAAGGCTTAGGCCCACCGTTTTCAGAGGTGAGGCAACCATAAATTTCCCAGGATTGTGTTGACGTTAATTGGTTGGAGTTGGTGTGAGACATTGTAGCTCCAGCTCATTTGTCTCCTGCAATCTCGGAATCAGTCTCTGGCCAGCCAGTCATTCACCACGGGCTTAACAGTATCTCAGTCACGGCTGACCCAATCACACTTCAGTTTATTGCTCAATAAAATAATAAATAACAATATGTTTAGAGAGTTAAGCAGGGCACTGTTCTCCAGGGAGAACATAAAGCTTTCCAGCGCTTGCCGAGAAGTGAGTCCAGATGCCTTAAGGCCCAAACAAAAGGCTTTTTCCAGAGGTGCGGCAGGCGGCGTTAGAGCTGCAGGCCAAACGAGTTGAGAGTTCCTGTGATGGAGAGACACACATATGCAGACACAAATTGTTTTCTTATAGAACAACCACTTTGTCACTCTTGTGTGCCATCAAGCTATGAGCCGATTGCAAATGAACCTGCTGGCCACTGTAGTCTACAACAGCAAGATGAGACAGGGTGAATTATTTGTCTTATTTCAGGTACTAGTCTATACAGGGTGCCTATGTTCCTGGAGTTTTCTCATGTTCAGTGTGTGTGTGTGTGTGTGTGTGTGTGTGTGTGTGTGTAGCCATACTTGTAGCTTCAAGCTAGTTTGCACATGGGCCCTTTAGATCATTCAGTTGGTCATTAAATCATTGCTGTCTATAGTCGAGGGCTATTTATGAAATTCAGAGCTATTGGGAATTGAAGCTTCCTTAAAATACAGTGACAGGGATTAAAAATGTAGCTCAGTGCCTGCCTACCATGTAGAGGCCTTTGGTTCAGTTCTTAGCACAGCACAAACTGGTCATGGGAGCCCCATGCTTCTAATCCTACAACTCAGGAGGTAGAGATACAACTCAGAGGTCACAAGTTCAAGGTCAGCCTCAGTTACACCATGCAAAGCCAGCTTGTCCTGTATGTCCCTGTCTCTCAAAAACTAATTAGATAAAATAAAATCAAATCCAAATATAAGCTTGGTGTGGTAGTGTGCGCCTGTAATGCTAGCACTTGGAAGATGGAGGAAAATTAGGAACTATGGTTATCTTTGGCTATATATAATGTTTTGGTGCCAGCTTGAACTACCTTAGACTTTGTTTCTAAAAGCAAAACAACAAAGCAAAAAACAAAACAAAAAACCTCCAAAACCAAACCAAATGAAAAAGGCCATTAACAATTAGTGATTTTTTAAAAAAGCGCCCTTGAACGTAGATCTCACGGCTAAGACATACTGCTGTCAAACTTCCAAGCCTTTGACTTGCGATCTTCGTGCTTGTTTGTGTAGACTATGGTAATAGTGCCCGGCACACACCAGCATGGGTTCCTTTTTCCCCTGCTCCACAGTGGACCGCTCCACTGGAGTGACAGTAAAGGACAGCTGTCAGTGAATACTGTTATCACATCGTCAGCCTGATGAAGTTTCCTTCCCAGATACTTTTTTCACAAACAGCACCAGAATAAAGGAGCAGTCTTTTTTTTTTTTTTTTTTTTTTTTTCAATTTCTTCTGTCAGTATTCACTGCAGGTGACGGCCTCACCTATGAACGGACTGGGAACCGCCGTCAACGCCTAATTTTAATCACTGAATTTCTTCTAAAGATCATGCAACAGCCACCAGTTCCCTTACACCACTTCATCTCCTCACGCTGCTTTCCGGGCTGTGCTGCCCGTACACTGTTCTTTACATGTCCCCTCTGCATGTCTGTGTGAGGGCGGGGAGAGTTCAAGGGAGCTTTGGCCTGCCCCCAGCAGAGAGGAAGGCATTACAGTTCTGATTTCGCTTGTGCCGAGAGGCCGAGTCAACAGCTGGGATTTCACAAGCGTGTTCCCTGCGTGTTCAGACATATAGAGTCCGTTTGTATTTATATTAATTGTTTTGTTCATTGCTGTAACCAAGATACCCACCCAAAACAACTTAGACTAGGAAGGACTTATTCTGGCTCACAGTTTGAGGCTGCAGTCTGTGATGGTGGGAAAGTCTTGGCAACAGGGACATGAAGCAGCTGGTCACGTGGCTTCAGGCATCATGAAGCAGAGAGATGAGAATACTGTGTTCAGTTCACTTTCTGCTTTTTATTCAGGCTGGGGACCACAGCCCATAAATGATGCTGCCCACATTCAGGGTAGACTTCCCTGGAAACCTTCTCATGTATACACTAAAAGAAGTATTTCCATGGTGATTCTAAATCCCATCTAGTTGATGATGGTGGTGAACCATCACATACTTGTTGCTTGAGTTTTCCTGCCTGGCCCACGGTCAGGACAAATCTCTTTCACCTGCCAGTCCCACAGCCGCTCAGACCCAACCAAGTAAACATAGAGACTTATATTGCTTACAAACTGTATGGCCGTGGCAGGCTTCTTGCTAACTGTCCTTATATCTTAAATTAATCCATTTCTATAAATCTATACCTTGCCACATGGCTTGTGGCTTACCGGCATCTTTACATACTACTTGTCCTGGCGGTGGCTGGCAGTGTCTCCCTCCGCCTTCCTGTTCTTTTAATTCTCTCTGTTAGTCCCGCCTATACTTCCTGCCTAGCCACTGGCCAATCAGTGTTTTATTAGCAACACATTTGCCATACAGAACGTCCCACAGCACAGACTCTTGAAGCTGTCTTAGAGCTTGAGTGTGTGCCCCGCCATCCATTTATGCAGGGATGTCCCAGAGAGCAGTTTGGTCCAGCATCAGTAAGGACACAGGACTGCCGCCACTGTGAGCCATGTGACAATTCTCCTTAGCAAAAATGAAGGCAAAAGTTCCAACTGGTATCTATATAAATGTGGAGCTGAGTCCCAGGACACCTGCCGCAGTTTCCAGTGAGTTGTACCAAGGACACATGGTTAGAGATCAGAGAGAGGCCAGAACACTTCTGAGACTAGACGTTGCTGTTGCTGGCTAGTGAGCAGCGAAAGAGCCGAGTAAAGCTGCAGGAACCACCCAGTGACGAAGCCCAGGCTGAATTGCCATTTGGGAGAGAGTTCTAGGTGTCCTTGAGTCATGAGCCCAGAGTCACAGCCTGCAAATGAACTCTATACCCTTCCCTGTTGATGGATAGCTTGGGGGTGACACCTCCCACTCTTTCTCTAGCCCCGTGGGTATTAAGGAGGGCAGGTTCTTCTCTCACTCCACTCCACAACTGTCACAGTCTGCCCCAAGCCTCTTGGGCAGCTCTCAGACATCCGTGCATGCTCCCCTGGTTTTGTTTCATCCTCCTCTTCCTTCCTCCTCCCTCCCTCCCTTCCTCCCACCCTCCCTCCCTCCCTCTCTCCCTTCCTTCCCTCCTTCCTTCCTTCCTTCCTTCCTTCCTTCCTTCCTTCCTTCCTTCCTTCCTTCCTTCCTTTTCTCTCTTTTTCTCCCTCCCTACTTCCCTCCCTCCCTCCCCCTTTCTTCCTTCCTTTCTTCTTTTCCTTCCTTCCTCCCTCCCTTCCTTCCTTCCTCCCTCCCTCCCTCCCTCCCTCCCTCCCTCCCCCCTCTTTCTTTCTTTCTTTCCTTTGGGGAACTGTAGGCCATGCTCCTAAGGCTGAGCCTGCAGCTAAGCAGAAAGCACTGGAGAAGTTCACCTGCCACATCGGTTTGCTTCCCTGACTGCAGAATGGATGGCAGCTTGCCTGCTCGTTGAGATGGACACAGAAGTGTATACCATGATCTCTCTCTCCCTCTCTCTCTCTCTCTCTCTCTCTCTCTCTCTCTCTCTCTCTCTCTCTGGGTTTTATGGAAACTTTATTTGAGCGACATAACTACATGGAGGTGGGAGATGGATGGAGAGGTGTCAGGGAGGGAGAGGTAGCCATATTGTGTGTTCAGGTGAAGAGAGAAGATACCATAGTAAAATCTTCACAAGGGAGGGGAAAGTTGACGTCTGCCTGTAGCCAGGACCCCACCCCACCAGCAAAGGGCTCTGAAGGGAATGTGTCATGTGCCTTTTGAATGGGGGAAACTGGTGCAATGAAGTTTTTGCTTTGGACTTGTTGATTTTTAAAATTTAAATCCCAGATGTTTTTCAGTATGGGATCTATCTTTATACAGTGAGTTACCCTGATACGCTTTGGAAGCTGAGAGGAGAGACCTGGAGGCCTTGTGGTGGCTGCACACAGAAAAGTCAAAGAGTCGAGAGGGAAAGGAATCAGCTTTGATGATTACAGAGAAACAGAGGGGATAGGCGGGTGAAAAGAGGCCAGAAATGACCCAAGAAGTCAAGGGCAGGCTGCTTCAGCAGTGCAAGCACACAGACAGCCTCTGACGTGTGAATGCTTGCACAAGTAAATTCTGTGATATGAGATTATATCTCGACAAAGCCTTCTCAGAGGAAACATGTGCAAGGTCTGTAACTCAGTTGGCAGAGTGCTTACAGTCCAAGTTCTGGGTTTGATCCCCAGTGCCATGTGAACTGATTTTGGTGGTGTATACCTGTCATCCCAACACTCAAGAGGTAGAGGTAAGGAAATAGAAGTTTAAGGTCATCCTCAGCTACATAGCAAGTTCAGGACCAGCCTAGGCTATATGAGGTGAAATTCCATCTCAAAAACAAACAAGCAAAGGATGAAAAGAGAAGCACACCCATGTCCAGTGCTCAGTCAAGCTGGGTGTGAGGCTGCAGTGTGACCCCAAACGCCACCCCATAGATGTACAGCTCAAAGGACCTGGGGCTCAGAGCCGCAAAAGTGAAGGAGAAAATAAGGCCTCCAAAACTTGGAGAAACCTTGGGGACTTTGTTGATTCCTCCTACACTGTGTCCTGGTGGTGGTGGTGGGGGCAGTTAATCTGGATATTTATAGAAAGGTCTTGTGACAGTGAGTCTGCCATAGAACAGAATTTTCTAACATACTCTTTGGTATTGACAATTATAGAATGCCACTCTTCTAGCTGGGAGTAGGTTGTCCTCACTCAGCTTATCTAAAAGTACATTCTTGGGAATCAGAATTAAGATTTGCAATAAGGAAAGAAGGATTAGACGGGCAAGTACATTTTAGGACAGTGCATAAATTCTATCCCTTCTTAGAGAGTCACAATTTATGGCAACATACTGAGTGCCCTGAGAAGGTCTGCGGTAGGACGTGTTTCTACTTAGTGTCTCCCATACATAATTGCCCACAGATCTTTTTCCAAATATCACACATTAGCAGGGAAAGACTTGGGAAATGTCACTCTACACAAAAGCCACATCATGTAAGAGCAAAGAGCTTCTTCAGAGAGCCAAGGTGGAACTCTGCATGTCTCCATCCTGTTGGCTCATGTTTTCATTCGGTTTGGAACTTCCAGTTGTCTCCTGAAGCTTTGGGGATCATTTTGGCTTTAGCCTGTGCACACTATATGTGACTGGTACTGTCAGGATCTGGGAACCTATGTTGGCTTCTATTTGTCAAAAGCAATAAAAGATTGAGCAATGATCACTCAGCAACCACAAAATGCGTCCAGGGAATTGGCACCGTCAGATCTAGATATTAGTCTTTGGTGGCCTCACTGTGGTAATTAAAATCTAATGATAATGCAAATGCTAATGAGATTAGCGATGCAACTGCAATTAACGTGGTTTATGCACACTATCACTGGCCTGTTGCCTCTGCCGCAGCATCTTAGTTAACAGCGGCCTTCCTTTAGGGTGCTAGGTACTGTGGCGGATTGATTTTTCTAGGTGGATCCCTGCCTTGTGCTTAGTAACGGCTGCTGCCTTGGAACCATTGTGTGCTGCTCTAGTATTGACTTTCATAACTTCTAAATGACTGTCACAAATACAGCCAATGCTTCACGTTGGTTAGGGGATGAGCAAGTATCGGACAGGAGGGCGGAAAACGAAAACAGAAGCGTGGGATGTAGTCATAGCGAGAGAGAGAAGGTAGCATGGGTGCCGTGAGAGCCTGTAGAATGTTAATATGCAAATCCGAGTCCCCGCTGTCTGGTTGTTGACTGTGTACCTACCTATCACTGAGACCCAACGAGATTGTCATGTCACACTAAGAGATCCCTGTTTTAATCTACGAGTCTTCTGAGATTCAAAGTGACATGTGGTCTGATGTAGCTGCCCACAGTGACAACCACTGTGACATCTTTTACTGACAGGCAGCATGCAGGAGCACTTTCTAGTCTCTTATCCTTTGCCTAATCCGCACCACTTCCCCCCCCCCCCCCCCGTATTGTTAATCCCTCCTCTGTAACTCTCCGCACCCCTACCTCTGCCTGTGGAGCTCTCTGCTCACCCCGAGTCCAACGCCCCAGCCTTTGCTCTACTCAGGGAGGGGTGCACGCAATGTTGGTAGAACCCGGGTGTCTGATTAGTTCATGTAATCGTTGGTGCAATGTTTCATGAAGATGTTATATCAATCTTAGAAAGCATGGCATCATTAAGAACATCTTTTCGGGGGTGAATGTGGGAAGGGATCGCAGAGCGGGCTCATTAGGTGAGCTGCAGAGAAAGAACCGTCTCATAATGGCTCGTGTAATGGAACCATTTAATAAAAATAGGTACAAAATACTGGTGTAATTAGACGAAAAGGTCACGGAAATCATCAGTTTAGATGGAGGTGATATGAGAAACAGCACTAAACTTCCAGGAAACCCTCTCCTCAAGGTGATCTGAACCACAAAAAGGGGTTTGCATTTCCAGCTTAATAGCCCCCCGGCACAGCGCCACCTGCGCCATGCAGGAGAGACTCGCTGAGCACCCCTGTGCCCGCGGTGGCTCCTGCCCGAGCTGATGTTAGAGGAGCGGGGTGGCCAGAGCCCCCACACCATCTCCTTCCGCAGCACGGCTGTGTTCCTTTGCAGTCTTGTCCTGGTCAATTTCAAAGTCAAACTGGCAACTTTCCTAGAACTAAAGAAATGAAGGAACGGCGTCAGCAGGAATCTCTCAACCATGGCCGCTAAGGCAAGGGTTTTGCTTTGTAAATGTGCCCAGGTGACATTCCCTGTTTCCTTCTGTCTCTTTCCTACCATGAAACCTAAGGCAACTGGGAAGCTGCTTCCATGTGGAGACCCCGGCTAACCCAGATGCCAGTTTTGGCACAGGTTATTTCTGCATGAGAAGGCACTCGTCTCTTCTGGGGATGGCAGACAGCTCTGTGTTCAGTTCCCCTCTCACGCATCTCTGCTGTTTCTAGTCTTCTGGGCCTGATGTGGTGATGGAATACAGTATGCTCCTAAGGGGGTCTGAGGAGTAAAATAAGAGTGAGCCCAGAGCAAGGGGGCTCCCTGAGGCTGGCAAGAAGAGCATGCAGAATTGGGTGACTGCTGAGCAGCTTGCTGTGCAGACACAAGGATCCGAGTTCGAACACCTGACACTCATGTTAAAAGCTGGCAAGGCTGAACATGTCTGTAACTCCAGACAGTGGTTGTTGGAGACAGGAGGATCCCTGAGGCTCTACTGGCCTGCACTACAGCTCCAGGTTCAGTGACAGACCCTGTCTCAATGGAATAAAGTAGAGATGGCTGCAGCAGGACACCCGGCATCCTCCTCTGTTCTACACACACACACACACACACACACACACACACACACACACAGACACACATAAACAGACACACACACAGACACAGCTGTACATACTGTACATACATGTGTGATATACATTCACCATACCCCCCCCCACACACACAGCTGTACATATTGTACATACATGTGTGGTATGCATTCACCACACACACAGACACACACACACAGACACACATACACACACAGACACACACAGTTGTACATACTGTACATACATGTGTGGTATGTATTTACCACACCCCACACACACGCACAGCTGTACATATTGTATATACATATGTGGTATGCATTCACCACACACACCACACACACACACACACATACACATACACACACACACACACACACACACACACACACACACGTGCAATGATTGTTCCCTGTAGGGGCCGGGGGAAAAGAGCATGGGTAGCCTTTGTCTCTAGGTCCAGCACTTAGCTCAGGTTCTTGGTGATGTTCCATCATCCACTCCAGTGACTGATGGCATTTACACCCTGGGACACTTCTCCACCTCTCACCTTCCTGGACTCAAAGCAAGACATCACTGAATGGAAATGCCAGGAGGAAATGGGGTTCTGTGATCGGCAAATGAGAATCGGCATTGAGATACAGTGAGCAAGCATTTATTGAGTGTGCTGCAAATGTGCCATAATTTTTCTCTCAACATTTTATGATTACTGTTATTCTTACTGTTGTAGAGTGTGACGTAGTGTAAGAGAGGTGAGAAAGGATAAACGGACGATTTGCTCACTTTTCTCATGGACTCCGAGGCAGCAATATAGTTTTGAATGGCGAATTATCGTTTTTCTATAGTTCAAGGCAACTGAGTTCAGGCTGTGACACTGGAGAGTCTCATGACACAGTGGGCTAGCTTGCTGTTCTGCTCGTGTAGTTGAGAAATATTTTGTAAAATCATATTGTTCTTGAATATGTATCTAGGTACATTTGGAGTAACATGGGTGAAACATGCTATATATGTTACGCATTACTTATCTGTTGCTTTAAGAAACATCAAATATCCATGTGAGGCCTATAGGATAGAGTTCAAATATGTCGTGTTATTTTCAATTTGAACACAGCCTATAAAAATCATATATCTCTTCAAAGCTTCCATACTGTTTAAAGCTGCCATTGATGATGTCATTCACTGATGATTGAACACAGTAACTGATACTTGAAGCTGAAATGAATGAAAACCCACTTTACACCAGTTGACCCTCATGTCAATACAAAGGTCTTTTTGGCTACAGGGTTCTTTGAAATGAAAATAAAAGCCATTTCCAAGGAATGAATGTATAGCTAGGTTTTCGTTTTTATTATTCCACATAGAATTCTGACCCAGCGGCAGAAACTCCAGGCACACCTAGTAATATTATCACAGTTTGCTGATACTTAGTTTTACAAATCCCGAGTTTTGCACATTTCCTTATTATCATAAAGGTCTTGTTGGCAAGATAAAAGGCTAGGACCTTTTTGGATAGTTTAGTTTGATTTATAGCACATAGATATTGGACAGAGGTAAGAGGCACTTCATAGCCCGCCATGGGCCCTGAGGATGGGGGACCAGGATGCTCTAAGGACTAGCCACACTGCAGCTCCCTCCGTAGCATCTGTCCAGTGTCACGTTGACTCATCTGGGCTCCACGTGATTAAATGACACTTCCCATATCATTCCTCCGGTGGGGTGTCAAGACACACTAGAGGGCTGAGCTAACAGAGCTGTGTGGTCTGAAGCACTAGAGGACGGAGGCAGGAGTCATGGCATTGACAGAGTTGGGAATCTCAGATGGACACTGTAGGCCCAGCACCTGCTCTAGGCCTCCCTTGTGGCTCCTCCTGGATTGCTGGTGACTGCCGGTGTCCCTTATGTGTTGTCCTGCTGTCTGATTGTTCATTTGGCATTCTTCCAGTACGCACAACTCTGTACAAATTTCTCTTTTTCATAACAAAACCAAACATATTGGTTCACTCTAATGGCCTCATTGTAATATGATTAATTACATTTATAATAACTTTGTTTCAAAAAAAAAGGTCACATTCTGACATGCTTGTGGCGACACTGTCTAGTCTGAGTGACGGTTAAATCAAAGTCTTAGACTTGAGATGGGGTTGGGCATGGGACTAAGGAAAGGAATTGAGGCTGAGCTGCCTACAGACGCAAGGGGTAGGGTAGGGCTACTCAAAAATCACATACTTGGTAGTTAAAAAATATAGAGCTGGCCATTGCAGTGCATATTTGTAAATCCAGCACCTGGGAGGCCAAGGCAGCAGGCAGAATCATGAGTTCAAGGCCATCCCACAAGGTTGGGATACACAGTGAGACCTTGTCCCAAAATACCAAGAAACGAAGAAGGAAAAAAAATTAAAGTTTTGCTTTGCATGTTGGTGGGGGTGAGATGGGAGTCCCGTGATGTGTCCCCGTGGTCCACCATCTTGTCAGTTCAGAGGCCAGTTTTTACCTTACTCGCTGTTGTGGGAAGAATCGTAATTTTCTCTTTAGGCAGTGTTGGAAGAGCAAAGTCCTAAGTGATTTTTCAAAAGATGTGTCAATGTAGTCAGCTGTGTGTAGGTCGGGTCATATTGATACAAAACACACAAATTTAAATAAGCTGTTGTTTCCCAGCTAACACCAACGAGACAAGAAGGTACCACACTCCATGTTATTAGTTATTCTCCCCTGAATATCAAAAAATATAGAGATTTGAAAATACAAACTCACAATTAAAAATTGTTTTTCTTATTTTTAAAGATTTGACAGTGAGTAGAAAATGCCCATAATATAAGGAAGAGTAGGCATTTTAGTAATCTTTCTGAGACTATAACAAAAATGCTTGAGGAAATCAAGTAGTAATAAGAAAAGGTTTGTGTTATTTCAGAATTGTGCAGTTCCCAGTCTGTGCTCACTTGTCTCCATCACTTGGGCCTGTGGTGAGTGATATACCACAATAGGAATATGCAGTGGAACAAAGCCATGCAGCTACGTCATAGCCAGGAAGCACAGGGAGGAAGGAGTTGAAGTCCCACAATCCCCTTCATGGGGAAAGGCCCAAGACCTTTCACTAGGTCCTACCTCTAAATGTTCGCCATTTCCTGAGAGTTCCACCCTGGAGATAAAGCCTTGGACACATTCAAAACTTGAACCCTAGCAGTACACAAAGCTAACCCCGCCCTTGACGGGAATAAAATGGTTAACTCTGCTGAAGAGACACAAATTGAACCCCATGACTGCCTGTGCTTCCAACACCTCCGTCTCCACATGTTGAGATATCACTCTGCCCTGCCAGGCAATGCCACAGTAAAGCCATGGCCATCTTGCCATGCTGGCTGTGGAGAATTTCATGGAGGAGGTGGAGTGTGAGAGGTAGCGCAGTATACCTGTGTCAGGTTTTCACAGCTTGAATTATCCTTGAGGGATGCATTCCACATTCCTGCAGGTTCCACAAAACCTGAACCTGGAGGTGGCAATGAACTCCGTTTACACTCTGACCTCCTTTGTACACGCCTACCCTGAAGTTCAATTTACAAATTAGGCACAGTAAAAAAAAAATTCAGAATAATTTATAATAAAAATTAGACAGTTATACAGTGTAAGTTGTAACTGAAGTTACTTATGATCTCTTTTGTTCTTTGTTTGGGTGAACCACTTAATACTTTTACACTGGAGTTTACTACAGGGAGCTGAAACCTTTCCTTGGAGAGTGGAACTACAGGTGGATGGGATGCTCAGTTAAGACCTCTCTGGGTTTTTTTTTTTTTACGTGTGTGTGTGTGTGTGTGTGTGTGTGTGTGTGTGTGTGTGTGTGTGTGTGTGTTGCTGGAGAGCTTTTCTCCAGGTCCCACCAAGTCCCGCAGTCCCACAACCCACGTATAAAATGATCACTCAGATGCTTATATTGCTTATAAACTGTATGGCCGTGGCAGGCTTCTTGCTAACTGTTCTTATATCTTAAACTAGCCCATTTCTATAAATCTATACCTTGCCACGTGGCTCGTGGCTTACTGGCATCTTTATATGCTGCTTGTCCTGGCGGTGGCTGGCAGTGTCTCTTCCTCCACCTTCCTGTTCCCTCAATCCTCCTCTCTGTTAGTCCCGCCTATACTTCCTGTCTGGCTACTGGCCAATCAGTGCTTTATTTATTAACATATTTGTCATACAGAACATCCCACAGCATGTGTGTATGTGGGGGGGTGCATGCGCACACGTGCTCACATTAATGCATATGGATGTGTGTGTATCAGGGAGGTAGGCGGAGAATATCATATTGTGTTTCACAAAACTCCTGCATTTGCACTGGGAAACCTTATGCCTTTCACACAGCCCACTGTCAGTTCACACAGGTAGAGGAGTGAGCAGTGTGAAGATGGAGAATAGGTTTGGGGTCAGATTTGAATCCACATTCTTGGTCATTTTCCCTGTGCATCCTAAGTCTGAAATGCACACATATCTTAGTCCTTAAGGAAAGGGCTGCGGAATAGCTAGGGGGTAAGATGGGATCTCATGCAGCCGGGACAGTTCCTCAAAGGTCAGAGAAGCTTTGGAGGAGACGGTTTCCCCTTCCGATCTCTCATGTCTCTCTCTCTATATTGACAGAGAACCCCTAACTGCTTTGTGCCTTGACCTCCTTTCCAAGATTGGTTATAGCTTCAGTGCCCTTGGGTGGCAGAAATAGTGTCTCTTGATGGATCAAAAGGCTGTCAGGTTAACCTGGAGCCCTTGGATGAAGAGCTCTTTTTACTAAGCTGGAGCTTCCTCATAAGGTCACTGTGTATGCAGCACACACATGGACGCTGTCTCACACATAGTGTCTGAAGGTCAGGTAATAGGAGCAAAGGGCAAGACAGCTTACGCTGCTTGCACTAAGATAACATCTAGGAGGCTCTTGATTCTGTCCATATCCATGAATGATGGCTAGCTGACTTGCTAGCTTGCCGGTAGAATAATTACAGTCTTCATAGTTCCTTACAATGCTCATTATTTAACATTTTCCCCCCATGAAATGACAAGCTTTCTGAAGGAAGGGACCATGTCATCTTGTTTTAGTCTCTAATGTAGTCCTGGAAGGATTCACAGTGCAGGCCACTATGAGCACAGCTGAGCCGGACAGTCGTCAATTGTGATGTGTTCATCAGCCCCTGAGCCCATCCCTACCCACTCCTGCTCCTCACCGGACAACATCCTCTGCATCTTGAAGAGTCCCAGGCCCATGTAAGAAGCCTGGTTGTGAACTGTGAGCCCAGGCTGGAGGCAGAACTGCCATGCTTCCTCGATGAATCAATGTGCCTGCCATTTCCTGAGCACCGCTCTAGTGTGCACATTGAGGTTTACTATGCCTTCTTATTTCCCTGATTTGGGGACGTCTGGCTTGCTGAGAGGGACTGCCCCTCTATGGTGAGCTAATTCAGAGAGAAGCAAAACCAGCACAGTGCTTCTTTCCTGTGCAGACCTACCAACTCCAAATCCCCGCCACCCTAGTTGCCTCCTTTTCTGGACTCTCACAAGGTTCCTACAAGCAAGGCAATTGTCCACCTGCTCCACTCACCTCAGTCAGATAGTTCTGGAAACCCTAAATCTCAGAGTCCTTTCAAAAGGGGTAATGTTGAACTCACTTAGCCCCGTGAACCTGACATGCCTGCATCTTTTAATAAAACCCACAGAGGATTCCTGTCCTCAGTTTCCCCTCGTTCCCTCTGCCTTTCACCAGCTCCAGGTGGTCCCCATGACATGGCAGGCTTCCTTCTGTTGGGAACTATAACAAATATTCTCTTCAATGGCAGCCATCTCCTGGCCTATGACCCTCATTGTCCCTAATGATACTAAAATCAACATTGTGAGAGAGCCGTCTATTCACACTGAAAATTATGTCTGTCTGTATTAAGGCTCAAGGGAGAATTTTTTCTCCCTTTTTGCTAAAGCAAATATAGTTGAGATTTGGATACATGTTCATTATTTCCATTAATTAATTGGTTAATTAGGTAAGAGGCAGAGACACAACAGGACTGTGTTTCAAGCAGTTTTCATCAGTCATAGGGAAATGGTCAAAACAGTTATAAAATTCACACACCTAGAATGCAGGTTCCTCCCTGGGGTTAGAGCTTGGAACCAGTCTTCATTTGGGTCACCTATTATGTTCTTGGAATGTTATTTCCCAGAAACAAGATGGGGGCAACCATGGGGTAGAACTGTTGAAGAGACCAAGTCCCAGCTATAAGGTTGACGTGGGAGGATTTTCCTAAATCCTTTCTGAGCTAGGAAAGTAAGATGCAGAGAACCTTTGTGTGTGATAGGATATTTTTTTAGTAGGAAACAAGAACAGAAGTAATGACTCTCTATAGACGTACTCCTGTGTCTCCTTATCAGAGTAGGATATTGAGAGGAGGAGGGTGGAAGTGTGTAAGCACAGTTGATACTTCAGTATGGGTGGAGGTGGGCTGGTGTGGAGCGAGGACATAGGATGAAGAGAGAAACCAGGGAACACTGGAGGAGCACTGGCCCAGACCACCATCTACCCACATCATGCTCAGACAGTCTTGGTACATTACTTGCTCATATTGTTATAGTGTATATAAATACATCTCAAGGCCCTAAAATTTAGCAGCTCTGCAATTGAGCAGAATTTTAGACTATTTATTTTATTTTATTTTATTTTTTTATCATCAGTTTGATACAGTACAAATTCTTATCCTAATAGTGAAATGTTTCACTGAGGCTTGCCCAGTGATCGAGTAAAACCAAAACTTATTATAAGCCACAGTCATCCTAGGGTCCCCCCTGCTGTGTAGCCTCCCTGGTTCTGTGGGTTGCAGTCTGGTTGTCCTTTGCTTTATATCTAGTATCCACTTATGAGTGAGTACATACCATGTTTGTCCTTCTGGGTTTGGGTTACCTCACTCAGGATGATATTTTCTAGTTCCATTCATTTGCCTGCAAATTTCATGCTGTCATTGTTTTTAGACTATTTTAACATCATCTTAAAAATGAACACATTTGTGGGGTAGAACATATTTCAATGCTACTGCACCTCATATAATAACAGCTACCTCAAATTCTTGTCATTGCTCTGTGGTGGGACGGCCAAAACCTTCCCTTCTTGTCAAATCAGAAAGTCATGCTGGTTTTGTTAGCTGGGGATCCCGTGTCATGGCACACATTAACAGAACTTATTCTCCCCAATAGTCATGCTCTATCCAAGTCTCCAGATTTGGGTCATATTTCCAGGCAGACATGGGAGGGACTTGAACTGCCACCTCCCATCTGATCTCTGACTTGGGGACAAACAGTCTGGGAAGACACAGTTAGGTCTCCTCTGTGTGTCTGCATCACCAGAAAGAATAGAATATTTCTGTCCCTTGAGTCAGAGGCCACCCCAGACTTGCCAGCCCTGTCCCCTGTGGTCACTTGGGCCAGACAACAGCAAGCTCTTTTCTCACAGCCCAGAGTCTCTTGTCCTGCAAACTTAGCCCCTTCTGTTGGGTCTTAGTAAGCCAGGAGTCTAAATATGGCACATGGCAGTTTGATGGAAATCATTTCCAGTAAAAGAGGATGTTTCCTCAGCAGTTTTCAAGCTGGCGCTGACTCAAGAATCCTCAGGGAGCCCACTTAACTGGTCATTAGGGAGACAGCAATGAGGCACAGAGGAATTCTGTAACAAGATGCGTATCCTGTGGAGGCCCCCGGGACTCTGACCTTGGCTCCTTGGGCAGAGGGGTTTGGCTGATGCTGCTCTGCAAAGGATTCTTCTATGTTCAGTCTACTGTCTCTGCATGAGCCAGAGCAGCTCTGTGGGGGGACATCTGCAGAGGTGAGATGCCACCCACAGACCCTAGACGTTGAATGTGACAGAGGCCAATCGCTACATTTTCAGAGGTGGAGAAGTGAATTGTGGACTTGAAAAATGAACACTTGGTCTCAGATGTTTTGTGTATGTGTAAAATGGTTAAAGGCAATTCACAAATAATGAATTATTTACCTGATTTTGATATAATTAAAAGAAAAGTTTTGGCTTAATTGTAAATAGAATATTCATATCTGTGCCTACTACAATGGTGTAAATGCTATGAAAATATACAGATATTCAATGTTCTCAAACCAAATACATGAATATGTAGCCTTGACCTCTGTATACAAATTTTATGGAATTTTGAGCAATTTGGACACCTCAGAGTGTTGGCAACAGCTTTGGATGTTGCTATCATTTGAATTTGAATTGGCTCCTGTAGTCTTATGTTTTGAATGCATGTTACACAGCTGGGGACATCCATCTGGAAGGCTGTGACACCTTTAGGGGGTCATCCTTGGCTGACAGAAGTAGGGTAGGACTTTGAAGTTTATTCCCAGCCCTTGGTCACTACCATCCTGTCCACTTCCAGATCCTCTCTCAAGTGCGTGGATTCTTTCCAACACCCTTGCCTCCAGGAGCTGAGCTACTTTGCAGGTTTTCTTACCATGATGGACTAAAGCCTTCTGAAACAGATGGACAGAATAATTCTCTTCTCCAATAAGTTATTTCTGTTAGTATCTATGGCCATTATGATTCCAAAGTAACTAATACAGGAAACTGGTATGAGAGGTGGGGTTTCTGTTGGAAATAGTTTTGACCATTTGGGTTTTAGGCCTGTGGAAATGGTTTGAGTGGTGAATGTAGAAGGGTTTGGAGATGTGGGTTAGAGAATCCCCAAAATCTCACAAGCAGAGCTTGGCGGATGATTCTCCTGGGAATTCAGAAGGCCCGAATGCTGAGGCAAGTGTGGACACCAGAGACTGTGCTTACGATGTTTCGGATGGGAACAAGGACTCTATTGAGAACTATACTAGAGGCCATTTGTGTTGTCTTCTGACAACAGATCTGTCCACATTCAACCCTTGTATGGATGATTTAAGTTATCCAAATTCAGAAGCAATAGACTAATGTAACAGAGGAGAATTCAAGACGTTATAGTATTCATGTGGTGACGTAATCACTTGTGGCTGATTTTTGTCAGGTTTACGGTGAGAACTGGTAGCAAAACCCAGAGCATGCGGCTTGGAAAACCATGTTATTTGTCCAGGAATGGAGTAATTTTAACAATATGGGGAAAGCAAATGCTGATATATTGGCCATAGATGATAAAGAGCCAGCATCACGAATAAGTCCTTTACTTTGCTGAGTGATATTTCCAGGATGAGATGCTCACCCTCAAGAACTCCAAGGTATAAACCTCATTTGAAAAACTTTCCTATAAAAAGAGAAATGTCCCTAAAGATGCCTCTCCCAGGAAGTGTGTGGATGTGCGCACGTGATTCTGAGGCATTCAGAGGCTGCTGCAGCCTTGGTCCAAGGGAGTGTTGATCGTGCTCATGCTGGCGGTAGAACTTGGTATCACCCATGTGGTGTTTTGTGGAAAATGTCAGAATAATGGAGTCCTTGCAGTTTGCCTGTACCAAGAAAGCCCATGAGTCCACATAGTATGTATCATGGCTGGCTTTCCTGTAAGAATGCTTTCAGAGGAACATGTGTGAAACTCTGAAGACAAAGTCTAGGCTACATTTGAGATCCCAGGACACTCAAGATGCTAAGAAAATAGGACTTCTGCCTTCGAGATTTGCAGGCTGTTTGGAGATGGCCTAGGAGAGAGAAGTGTGTATTCCAGGTGGCCGGGGCAGAAGGGTAGGCTCCCCAAGTCTGTTAGAATCCAATCTTGCCACCAAGACACCAGATATGGCAGGATTTACTATTTACCCCGTGAAGTTTCAGTCCTGTTTGGACTTTGCAGGCTTCCTTTGCCTCTTGTGAGGTTTGCAATAACAATGTTTATTCTGTAACTGGACAGGGGCTCACAGCTGAGTTTGTCTTGAGTCTCAGAGGAGACTTTGGACTTTTGGACACAGAGTGGTTATGACTCTGAGCACAGTTGAAGTTGGACCAAGTAAATTTTTGGCTGATGACATGGCCACGAGCCTTTGAGTGTGGGGTATAATGTTATACTCTGGCCCGACATGAGTGTGGAAGTGTGTGTTTTGAATGCTTGTTCCCCGGCTGGGGAGACTGGGGACTCTATAGCAATGGATGTTGCTGGTGGAAATGGGTCACTAGCTGCTGGTATTTGAAGGTTATAGTAGAACTGTGGTTTCTGCCATACTTTCTACTTCCTTATGTGCTACTGCATGACCAGCCTCTGTCTGATATCCCCACTGCTCTGGACTGGACCATTCTATCACACCTTCTCTGCCTTGATGGATTGGAACCCTCTGAATCTGTGACCCAAAACATTTTCTCCACTGTAACTACTATAAGGTATTACCATCACAGAGACACAAAAGTGACCAATATGGGTGTCATGTTTTATATTCTAAGAGGATGGCATTCTGTAGCAGAATCATATTCTAAGAGGATGGCATTCTGTAGCAGAATCTTAAAAGGTCTTTATTAATAAAATCAAACCTGAAGCCAGTTATTGGGGCGAAATGATGGATGGTCAGAGAGACAGAACAAGCCACAGCTTCCTTACCTAGCCAACTTCTCAGCTGATCTTGTTTCCTCAGACTGGAAGCCTCTGTGTCCTCATATCCGAATGGCTCTCAGCTGAACTGTGCTGCTCCAAAGCCTGAAGCTTAACCAGCCAAATGCTTAACCAGCCAAATGCCTCTAGTTTCTGGTCCTCATGCCTTATATATCTTTCTGCTTTCTACCACCACTCCCTGGGATTGAAGGCTTGCTTTCTGGGATTAAAGGTGTGAGTCACCATACTTGGCTGTATCCTTGAACACATGGATTTCTGCCTCTGGAATGCTAGGATTAAAGGCATGTGCTACCACTGCCTAACCTCTGTTTAATATTGTGGCTGTTCTGTCTCTGACCCCAGATAAGTTTATTAAGGTACACAATATTTTGGGGAACACAATACCACCACAGCATTCAGTCTTCAAATGAATCCCAAAATTCAGAAAGCATTACAATTAATCAAAATGCCAATCCATCCAGTGATCACATATTTAAGATTCTGTCTCTAGGCACCAATGCATCTTTTCAACATACTGTTTTCTAAGAATCTCTCCCTCTGCCTGATATTTCAGTTGAAGTAATGGCCAGGCCAATGATGTGAGACTCTTCAATGTCACATATGTTGCATCTATCACACATACTTTTCAATATGCTAGTATTAGGTATTTAAAAAAATAATCAGAGGTATGGAAGCCAATAAATAGGCTTTCATGTGGGTTATCTTTAATTTTAAAGACCAAGAACATGAACACTCAATTTCCAGGTTTTTAGTTTTGTTCACAAATCTTTGTAGTCAGAAAGCTTAGAAGTCTCTTTTTAGAGTCTTGCTGGGTGCCAGCCCCAGCAGTGGACAGGTCCCAAGAGGATGTAAGGAGTCAATGAGGGAAGGAGTGAGCCAGGCATGGTGGTTGGGAGAATCTTACAGCCTGACTGACTAGCAGCCAGAGTGCTTCTTTATTGATGCAGAATTTAGTAAGCAGGGAAAGATTCGTGTTGTTCCAAAACATAGATCATATCATTCTTGTTTTTGGACATGTATTTCACTTCCTCTTGCTCATCTTTTAGTCATCATTGATAAACTATGATGGAACAGAGTTACCATTTCCAATCATTTTTCCCTCATCATTGATAAGCAGAGTTATCATTTTTACTCTTTAAACCTTAACCCAGTTTTTAAGAATCTAGAGGCATATGACAGCCTTTTCTCGGGCTGGAAGCTCTGGTTGCTTCAAGGATGCTATACCAAAATAAAATTTCCAAGCCAGTCCAGGCAGATTGCCATGTCCCAAGCAGTGTATTATTAACTCTTAATGGTCAGAGTGCCCAAGAAAAGTCCTCAGGCCAAAGCTGCTGCAGTTCTTATTCAAATTCTGGTGTAATACAGTGTTTAAATTTTATGTCTATAGAATTTGTTTATATGTCTAATCCTAACATTCTGTTGTTCTTTGGTCATATGATATCACAGTGACTCTGCATGTGCTAACTTTTCTAAGAAAGGGAGGTCCTGACATCTCATTCTTTTATCATCTTCCCACTTGATACTTTGCTCATCAATATAAGTCTCTGTGTAGGGCAAAGGTAACTTTAGCAAATACAACTTTGTTGCTGTATATGCCACATAGTCACCTGAGTATATAGTGGGAAGAGGCTTGAAATCTGATCTGTGGCCAACTCCTCTAGTCCACCAAATCTTGTTGACCTTTTTAAGTTTACTTTGTTTTGAATATCTTGTTCCTGAGTAAGTACAAGGACAGATGTTTCAAGAATATCTCATAGCCTCATAAAGAGACCTCTGGCTTCTTTATGTGTGTCACAACCTCCAAGGCTTAAGGAAGACCTTCAAGTAGATAAGGCTATCTCCCTAAAAGTGGGAGTGGTAGTATGACCAGGACTTTCCTGGGGAAGCTTAGAAACATACTCCTGGGAGAAGGCATACATGATTCATAAGAAATTTCCCATCAATCCAATATCCCCAAATTGTACAAATATTAAAAGTCCCCAGAGATCAAAGCCAAAAGTGGCATGGCAGTCATCATGTGGCTCAGCTTTGCTGGATCTTTGTCAAGCAGCTGTGATAGTTTTATGACTTCTGGTATTCCCATCAGATATGGCTGTGCCAGAGTCTAAAATCCCAACATGATTGAATGACAATGTTGATTGCTTGTAGATGGTGCTTTTCCTGACCTGACCAGTTGGCCTCAAATAACCGACTCAGAGGCTAAATATGAATTATAAATGCTCGGCCAATAACTCAGGCTTGTTACTAGCTAACTCCTACATTTCTGTATTCCTTATTTATCCTCTGCCACATGGCAGTACCTTTATTAGCATGGCACATTCATCTTCTGTTCCCTCTGTGTCTGGCTGGTGACTCCTGACTCCACCCTTCTCCTTCCCATCATCCTTAATTTGGTTACCCCACCTATACTTCCTGCCTAGCTACTGGCCAATCAGCATTTTATTAAACCAATTTGAGTGACAAATCTTTACAGTGTACAAGAGGATTATTCCACAGCATTTCCCCCTTTCTGTATAATTAAAAAGGACAGTTTTAACTTTAACATAATAAGATTATATACAACAAAAGCAATTATTAAGTAAGAATTACATTAATATCTAATTCATTTGCATTTGGCAAAATTAGAGAAAATAATTATCTTGGTGAGTCTAAAGTTTTGTATCTAATTTACTTTCTATTATAACTAAGGACAACTATAATTATAACTATTTAGTCTTCAGCTCCACCAAAGACCCCAGAAGTGTGAAATATTTCCTACTGACAGGGACACCAGGCTGCCTAGATAGTCACTGAAAATTTCTCTGCAACATTGGGACATCCAACTTTGGCCTATAGGCCTAGCATATCTGACAGACTTTCCTGTGAAGCAGGGAATTTTGAAGGACTGTCCTACCTTGTTTTGGCAAAGTTCAGAAGTTGCCTTTCTTGCATCCTGTTGGTCTACTTTGGGCAGTAACTGTCAACAATTGAGGCAAGGGTAGTTTCTTTGACCAAATGGCTAGCCTTTGACATAAAGGAAAAAAACTCCATATGAAGTTTCTTTGATGCAAATAATATTTTTTGGAGTATATTGGTGATGCCAGGAACACACATGTCTCACTATCATAAAAAGTTTAAGTTATTAAAACATTTTAAATGCCATATTCTGTAGGTCTTTGAAGTGTTTGAAGATTATATATCTATCTGAAATATATCTTTGTATGCCTATAAAAACCTAACTAACATGACTATAAGTTTGACTATTATAGATGACTATTAATCTATATTTTTAATTATATATTACACTTATAATTGAGCAATACCTTAAACAAGAGTAGAAATATATATATATAGTATAACAAAATAAACTTTAAATTTATGTCAATAAATTAAAATCCATACCAATGGAAATAATTTGAGATTAACAGAAAAGTTAGCACATGCAGAGTCACTGTGATATCATATGACAATAATCTATCCTTTCCCCCCATCATTTCTATATCATATTCCCCTTTCTTCTTTTAGAAAGAGATTGACTATGCCCAATAAAAATTTGTAACCAACCCTCCTTAAATGAAAACAAGTATTTATAAACAATACTGTGGAAATGTGGGTGCAGCGTTCTAGACATCTTCCTGTTGACTAGGGGTGCTGATAATCTTTGAGGGACATGGAGGAAATCAGATAGCTGTTAAGTCTTGGCTGGAGTATTTTGTGAGGCAGGATCATCTCAGTCAGCGCCCTTGAAGCTGTTTTAGATGTTGGATCATCTGGGCCATTTTTATTGCTGTCTGGTCCCCTTGTTCTGTACTTTTAAAGGTAACATACATATCTATATTAATACAAATACAAACTCTGTATTGTACACAAGCCAGCCAAAGATAATTTTTTTTTATGTTTGAGCAGGTAAAATATTTGTCATATGTCTGGTAGTTATTTTAGGTTTATTTTCTCATGTCTGTAGTCAGGATTTCAGGGGATCTTGCTCAATCAAACCTGATTTTCCTTAGCCCAAAACGAGTCCATAGCCTCTTATTTCCTATGAAAACAAAAGCATAAGCCCTCTCTCCAGGTAACATACCTTTGACTTAAATTTTGAAGTCAAGATAATTTTAAAATATATAGGTTAGATTAATTTAGTAGCTTTCACAACCAAATGTCTTTCAGCAGTTATCATTCACCCATTAACAGCCCAAAAATCCAAAGACAACACGATAAAACAGAGAATCCAAACTCTCTATTTCCCATCTTTACATGGCTTACCATATCTTTATTACTTTATTCCCTTTTTAAGGACTTTACTATTATTTTTAAATCATGTTTTAGTCTATAACTGTTTTTTACCCTTCTCTTCTCTCTTCCAAGTCTATGCATATTTTTCAAACATACTGTGACCTGTTTAGAGAAATTTTGTCTGAATCTGTCCTCACTGTGTATATTTTTTTATCATTATATTGCATCGTCACAGGGTAGTGTATTTATGTAATATTTAAGCCACATCTGGGTCTTTAGACTTCCAGACTCATGCTCCATGCACTACATTGTTTGAAGTTCATTGGATGCCAAAGAAGAGATTCATGCCCCTTCATACAGTTTATGTCTCTTATTGCAGGAGCTCCTTCCTTGGGGAGATATAACAACAAACCAAAGTATAATTCCACTGAAGTTTCCCGCGGGGGACCAATGAGTCTTGTTGGGCTTACTTACTGAGTTTTGTTGATGGATTGCCTATAGGAGCATGGGTGACTCTACAGTACCCTCACTAGCAAGTCTCACCCTGGCATGAATGATGGCTTCCCCCTTGCCATATAGATGGAGCCCTTTCTTAATTAACCTCCTTCAGACTACATACTACAGCACCTCTCAAGACCCCCAAGGCCACTTGCAATTGTGTCAGAATCGCATACCAATGTCTGGGAGGAATGGCTGGAACCCCAGGGTCCAATGGCCCTCTTCATCCCCTTTGTCTATGAAGGAATGTCAACAGCAACATGCCTAATGGCCTTCTGCAAGGAGGCACAGCTGACCTGGTGAGGGTGGTAGCTGTTTGTAGATATTTTCTGTCTTTGAAGACTTGGAAAACCTGAGTGACAAGTGCAGTGTAGTTGCCAAGGGAGACATACCTGCCTTACCACCCTGAGCTAACACGATGCTGTGGTCTGTGCCTCATATGTGTCACATTGAACCAACAATGGTTATGAATAGATGCTGTCCAATTGCCTTCTATTGCTGTGATAAAACAGCATGACCAAAGAGACTGGGGGGGGGATTATTTCCGCCTATAACTCTCATGTCACATTACATCACCAAGGGAAGTCAGGGCAAGAACAGGCAGGAACCTGGAGACAGGAACTGAAGCAGAGCCCATGGAGGAGTATTGCTTCCTATCTTGTTCATTTTGCTTTCTTATATATCCCAGGACCATCTGTCCAAGGGTGTCATCCCCCAGAGTTGCCAGGGATCACCCCCTTCTATTAATCACTAATCAATAAAATGCCCCACAAACCTGTTCACAGATAATCTGATGGAGGCATTTTCTCAATTGAGGTTCCTCTTCCCAGACAACTCTAGCTTGTTTCAAGTTAACAAAACACTCACCAAGACTGATAGCTATACCAGGGGTTCTCTGGCTTTGTATGTGTTGAGATGCTCTAGTATAGGGGAATTCTCACCACAGCCTTTCTGATTTTGCCAGCTCTAGTCCCAGAAGCCTTGAATCCAAGCAGAGGGGTCCTCAGAGAGAGACCACTAGACCCCCAAAGGATGATGAAAAAGGAAGTAAAAACAACACAGCACTCAGAGAGACTGAAATGGCCTAAGGATGCTATATAGGCCTTTGAAGCATTAGAATGAGAGCTCTCTTGCTGTGGGATAACACTTTTGTACACTGGTTTAATAAAACGCTGATTGGCCAGTAGCCAGGCAGGAAGTATAGATATGATAAGCAGACAAGGAGAATTCTGGGAAGAGAAAGGCTGAGTCAGGAGACACTAGCCTGCTGTCCAGGGAGCAGCATGTAATGACACACAGGTAAAGCTATGGAAAATGTGGTGATATATATAACAGAGATGGGCTAAGTTTAAGTATAAAAGCTAGTCAGTAGTAAGCTTGAGCTAATGGCAGAGCAGTTTTAATTAATATTAAGCCTCTGTATGATTATTTTATAAAAGGCTGCGGGAATGTGGGTGAGAGATTTGTCTAGACCGCGGGCCAGGTGGGACACAGAAAAACTTTCAGCTACACTCTCTTGTACACATGTTACTTTATTTTATATTTTGTATTAGTCAAGATTCTCTAGAGTAATAGAACTAACTTATGGGATGAATCTCTCTCTATGTGTATAAAGGGGATTCATTAGAATGACTTACAGGATGTGGTCCAGCTAATCCAACAATGTCTGACTGTGAATGGAAAGTCCAAGAATCCAGTAGTTGCTCAGTCCACAAGTCTGGGTATCTCAGCTGGTCTTAGGTAGATTCTAGAATCATGAAGCAGGCTCTAATGCCAGTGAAGGAATGGACTTGTTAGCAAGACGAGAGCAAGCAGGCAAAGAGCAAAATCTTCCTTCATCCATGACCTTACATAGGCTCCCAGCAGAAGGCATGGCCCAGATTAGATCTGGACTAAGGATCTGGATTAAAGGCACGGCCTTTCCCAGCTCTAAAGATCTAGATTAAAGCATGTCTTCTTACCTCAGAGATCCAGATTAGAAGAAGTAGATCTTTCTACTTCAAATTAAACAAAAATCCTTCACAGGTGTGCCCCCCACTTTTGGGTTTTAGTTCTATATGTAGTCAAGTTGACAATCAAGAATAGCCATCACGTATCCATGTGTAGTATTAGTGTTAATTACTGAACAGGAGTGGAGATCTGTAAAGTTCAGTTTTTCTATCAATGTGCTGTTGACTTCACTGTCAAATCAACTGGAACACATGACAGGCACCAAGTGCACAGGAGATGACAAGCACTTTGGATGTTTTATCTCACTAAGGTTTCAAGGCGATTTAGTGAGGCAGTGGTCTTCACAGACCTTGTAAGGATGACAAAACAGAATTAGAAATGTCAACAAGCAAGTTGAGAGTGAGTATACAGGAAGGGTGACATGAACAAATGGCTGTGTATCTTCCTAATGGTTTCTTATACCACCCATCTAAGAGACTGTCTTTCCTGAAAGGGTACATCCTCTACAACTTCAAAAAGTAAACCTTCAGGGAAAGATATTTGTTTCCATGGAAACTAAGACTGGCATGCAAAAGACAATGGTGATGCATGGTACTGATTGTCAATTTGATGATATCCACAGTCACTTAGCAGCTAAGACTACAGGTGTACCTATGAGGGATTATTTAGATTAGGTAAGCTCCTGACCATGAATATAGGGGATGATCCTGGTTAATTAATTGAGATGAGAAGACCTACCCTAAAGAAAGGCAGTGCCCCCTCTCTGGGATCTAGATGAACAGCATTCACCCCCCTCTGCTTCCTGAGTGACCAGGAACCAGCTGCCTGGAGCACCAACCACATTGATTTCCCTCCTCTGATGGACTGGGGAGCCTTGAACTGTGAGCTAAACAACCCTTTCCTGCTATAAAATCTTTTCCCATCACAGCAGCAGGAAAACTAACTAACGCAACACTATCTTACCTTTGTAGTAAAATGCAGTAGCTTTAATTTTTTCATTTAATTTTATTCGTATGGGTGTTTGACCTGCATGTGTGCCTGGTGTCTGTGGAGGTGTGGGATGCACTGGTACACAAGTTACAGACAGGTGTGAGCCTCCATGTGGCTGCTGGGAACCAAATCTGAGTCCTCTGTAAGAGCAGCCAGGGTGTGTACAGCTGAAACATCTCTCCAGTCCCCAAATGCAGAATAATAATTAATGTATAGAGCAGATTCCGGTTCAGGTTATTCCTCAAATATTCTTCTGTACACCTAGGTGACTTCACAAAAACTTTCCTAACACAGAATAAGAGATTTATAATTAGGATATTTTCATTTTTCCAGGCCATACTTTAAAACTTAGGAAAAAGTGCTATTTTGTATAAAAATCTAATTGGTTCGTTTTGCATCAGGTGAGGTTTTCTCACTTTGGCTATATATATCTTCTTAAGTAGTCATTTTCAAATTTTCTTACTTTAAAAACTGTGTTAATGGAACGTGTTAGTCAATTAGTTGAAAACTATGAGATATTCAAGACAAAGGGAATTTTAGGGAAATTAAGTGAGTACATACTGATTAAATTTTACTTTGATAAAATTTTTGACATTTTAATAACTTTGTTGGAGAGTCTGGGGAGACAACTCAGGGTGAAATCACTTGATGTGCATGTGTGAGGACCCGATTCCCAGCACCAATGAAATTATCTTTACAACATCCTTTATCCCAGAGGACAGAGACAGGAGGATGGCTGGGGCCTTCTGGCTGCCAGCCTGACTCCATGTTCTCCACATCCATGAAGGACATATTTTCAAGAGAATGAAGCAGAATGTGTGGGAACAGGATATCAATGGGTGGTCCATGCATGCAAGTATGTGCTCATGTACCTGCTCATACGTGTGTACATCGCACACATCATATAAACACCATGCACACATGTGCATATGCACACACACACACACACACACACACACACACACACACACGTCTTGGAGTTAAGAATTCTGAAGACATGTGTATAAGTGGAATGTGGACCCCATGTACTACTATGGGCTGTATCCTTGACCTTGTTCCAGTTGTTTTTACCCTCCTAAATGATTGTGGTATACACGTCATTTAAAAGTAAGATATGGTAAGTGTAAGCAAAAGTCAATAATTAGTTCAGTCTATCATTATTTAATATTAAGACTACATTTCTAATTTTAAAAATAGCAACTATTGATTCTTCTCCCACAATTCTACTCAGCATTAGTAGTAACAGATGTTAAGAATGTGATTGACGAGACGTCTGCCTTCCACAGGTGAGGGTGGGGTTGCTCATCTTAATGGTGGAATGGAGTGAGGGGCTCAGAAAGCCTCTACCTTCCTGATCCCATCCAATTCTGATTCATCTGTTGTCAAATCCTACTGTGGGTTTTAACCAGGTTAGAAGTGATCAATACTAGAGCCTTTTCCTTCCTCCCATCAAGTCCTCTAATGGGGAAATGCATCTTTATAGTCACCCACTTATTCTACATCCTATGAAGTAACCATCACACAATTACACTCAGATTACAAATAGCATGTTTGCATACATGTGGCCCATGCAGTATTTTATCCTATGTTTTCTCTGGAGCCCTAACCCTGGAAGTACGCAGACAAGTCATTCCTTAAAGACTAGGAAGGACCTTTTGTAAACAGAGAGAGAGTACCTAGGTATTAATGGGGGGCTCCTAGGGAAGAGTGGGAGGAGTTGGGGTGAATATGATCGAGATACATTATTTACATGTATGAAATTGTCAAAGAATAAGTAAGAGATAACTTTTTTTTAAAAAAAAATATGTTTGGCTTGGCTTAGAGAGAGACGCTGAGAAGGTAAGGTGCTTGTACAAATAGTTTGATTCCAGAACTCATGTAAGAAAGTGGAAGAAATGACAGGAAAGCAGAGACAGGGGGATTCCTGTGATGCACTGGGCAGCTAGTCCAGACTCCTTGGCAAGCTTCAGGCTAGTTAGAAACCTTATATCAAAAACAAGATAGACAGTGCCTAAGGAACAACATTCAAAGTTGACCTTTGGCCTACACACACACACACACACACACACACACACACACACACACACACACA